>JACCIB010000065.1:600000-813902 GCA_018906965.1 Philotrypesis tridentata
CGCCGCCAGCAGCGGCGGCCAGACCACCAAGACGCCCCTCACGACGCCCGGCGACGAGCACACCACCACGACGACCGACAGCTCATCGCCCTCGCCCAACAGCAGCCTCCTCAACAACCTCAACAACAACTGCTCCAACTCGAACCGGCAGTGCGCCACGGACTTCAGCATCGCGGCGATCATGGCGCGGGACTCGCGGCAGCAGGCGGCCGCCGCTGCTGCCGCTGTCGCCGCCGCGGCCGCGGCCGCTCACGCCACCGCCAGCCTCTCCGTCGCCCACGGCCTCCACCATCACAGGGAACATCTTCTGCAGCAGCAGCACCAGCACCACTCCTCCCAGAGGCACGGCCACAGGGAGCAGTCCCTCGGCACCGCCGGCAAGCTGCATCAGCTCGGTTAGTCGCTCCGGCTACTCCTCAATTCTTTACTCTCATGCTTGCTAGCTCGCTTCCCTCTCTTAATACTTCCCGCAGCCGCGCAGCAGCGGAATGCGGCTGCACTCAGCGTTTATTGCTGCTGCTGCTGCTGCTGTTGCTGCACTCTCCGCAAAATCCACTTGGAATTTCAATATCGCGCCCGCTGCGCCGACAAAAACAAACAATTTTTCCATCGCATGCCTTACCGGCCTTCGTCGCGTAATTGCAGCCTACCACGCGAATGCCATTTAAATAACGTCGTTCGGACACTGTATCGCTTGTCGTTCCGTAGAAGCAAATCAATAGGCGGCTCACTTTCGAGCATCAGTGTGAAATATTTTTCTGCGACAGTCAAATTTGATCGTACGACAGCCCTTCAATTGTATATCCATCGTCTTATTAACCAAGCGCATATCTGGGACGCCTAAGCGCGGTAGCTGTGACGGATAATTTATAACCGCGGGCAGCGCACTTGGTTCGCGCGGCTCTCTCGAGCAAACTTTGAAAGACACGCGGAGGCAGCGATGCTCGCCGAACAATAAAAGCGCGCGCCTCTCGGCGCAGCATTGAGCGAGAGAGAGAGAGCGCGCGCAATTGAATGCCTTTTGGCAGCGATAAATAATTTCCGCCGGTACACGCTCAAATGGACTTTTGCAAATGACGTATAATATCAGGCGCAAGCGCACACGGTAGTCGCGCGCGCGCGCACGTGCGTGAGAATACTGTGCGAGAGACACCGAGACATAGGCGCGCATTTATCACAAGTACGATAAGTTATTCATCGGAAGGTTCAAGGCCTAATAATGGGCTCTTATCGCAATTTAGCCAGAATCTCACGCGGCTGGGATATTTCGCCTTTTGTAATCGCTCTGCAGCAGCAGCAGCAGTCGCGAGAGTTCTGTTATACTCGCGCCGCGGCGATCTCCCTTTGTATCGCGCATTATTCGCGCGCCATAATGACTTTCTAATAGTGAATCACGCGCGCGATTAATTTATCCTTTGGGTCTCTCTCCCTCCTCTCTCGCTCGTTCTGTCTGTGCGGGACCTGCAGCGAGATACAGTCGAGGCGCGCTGTCTCGCAAATTAACAAATTGTTCGCGTGCGACATCGCGGAAAAATCCGAACAATATAATAACTTTGCCAGCTCCGCCGCCAAAATAGCCTTCTATGCTCGCTACTTGATCGTTTCTTACGTAATGTACATACCCACCGCCGCCGCCGCCGCCGTCGCGGAGGGGACCACTATCCACTATTGCATTGTGTGCAGCGCGCCGGCATTATACAAAGCAGCATAGCGCGTCCTGTAATTGGACGTTTATTGACTCTCGGGATTCACTGTCATAATGAATTAAACCCAGGGCTAGAGAGGCGTGCCGGCGCGAGAGCGAGAGAGAGAGGCTAAAAATCGGCAAGCGAGAGCCTCTTTAATGTGCCCGCGAACTTTAACCCCGCCGCCACGGCGCAAAGCTCTCGCGCTCCAGAGAGTCTACTATACGTATACACCCTCGCCGGCACTGCGCACACAGACAGAGACTCGCCGGCGTGCTCTCTCTCACTCTATAGCAAAGGATCTCGGGCAGCTCTCCTATACATAATAACAGGCTCTCTGGAGAATTTGCTCTCTCTCGTGCAGTTGTGTTTGTGTATGCGTTCCCGCGCCGCACGTATATACGTGTGTGTGTGTGTGTACGCGGTATAAATATACGTATACCTTACCGCACACCCTACATCTATATAGTTGTCTTTCTTTGCCGGAGCGAGCGAGCGAGCGCGCACAAAAGGCGATGGCAATCGATAAACGATGACCCTTCGCTTTTTATTCCCGGAGCGCGATTGACACGCGATATCGCGCGCCTTTTCTCTTTAATTCCCTCTCCATATATACCCTCTGCGCCTCTTTCGTTCCGAGAGTGAAGGTATACCTTGTGCGCGCGGTGCGAAGCGCAGCATAATGCCGGGGCTGTGTAGTCTGTGCAGAGCCGCGCGCCGCGCTTTTCGTGGCTCTCTCTCTCTCTCTCTCTCTCTCCCATACTCCCTCTCAAGAGACGAGTCCTGGGATATCGTTATTATCAGATACGCGATAACTCGCTGTCTCGCAGCGCTTTTGCCGCAAACTTTGCGCGCAAAGAACTTTATTCGCTCGGATAATAATAGCGCGCACTTGTCGCGCGAGCGCAGCTGCGCTCTGCACTGAAAACTCCCTCGCTTGTTATATATATATATATACACACAATATACATGTACAATATACACATATATTTCGTACATACGCGGTGTGCGCGCATCATCTAGATTTCCGTGCGTGCGCGTGCACGTAGCGACGAGCGACCCTTCTCGCGCATGTGTACAAGAACCTGCTTTCCTCCCAATTGATTATTTCACCATGATTGTTTAATGCTCTCTTCGTAGCTCCGCGCCTGTACTCGCCCTCTCTCTCTTTCTCTCTCTCTTTCTCTTTGCATGCATGAATTATGAATAATGAAAGTTTCTGCGACGCTTCATGCATGATAGACGACTCGAATCTAGACGCGATTCTATAATGGAATTAGTAATGGAAGACACTATATATATGTGTGTGTGTGCAGAAATAAGCTTTACATTTTTTTTTCAATTTTCTCAGCTCGAAATTTTTTCGTCTCTGTGATGTGGTATCGAAGGATATGTAGTATACGCAGTGTCGATATATATAAAGTAATCTCTGACAAGCGCATTTGAATTGGTACAACGAGCTCACCTACATTTAGCTTTTCATCTCGACAGTGCGCGGATTAAGAGAAACGCGCGCAGTCATCGAGCATATCTCAGTCGGCGAAGGATTGTTTAATTATTCAAAGTTACAATGAGAATTTCGATCTTTCTCTTGCTTCAATCGTGCATGTATTCGACGATTTATCGCTGCGACTTTTCAATTCTCGGTTACCGAGAAATATTCTGTCGCATATGGCAGAAGAAAATTTAACATATTTATAACTCTTAAATTTTATGTATGTTGAGTAGTACTATTAGTTAAGATTTTTAATATTCGAAAATGGCTGTTATTTTTGTTTATGCGCTTTGCACTTGCTATAGAAAACATTATCTATCATTACCATAGTTGCTATAGTATTTCTCACAATATAGCTAAATAAATATTTATACCAGGAAAATTATCGAGAACTTTAAAAATTCATTGAAGCAAAATTTAAATGATTTCGCGTTGTGAGATTAGTGTGAAAAAGTTACTAGTAAATTTACTTATTTTACCTGCATTGTACTCTAACGACAGATATATATTAATTAGTAGAAACTCAAAAATTCGTAGGTGTTCCGCATCTGATGGATTATTTCAACTTCAAGCTTAAAATTAAAATAACATTTACTATTTGATATATCAATAATATTGAAAAGCATAATATAATTTTTACATTATAGTACTAAAAGTTATAGTGAAACCCGTACAATACAATCCCTTGAAAACTATCGCATTACAAGTAGATTAAAATTCTAGCTTCGAACAAGTTAAATTTGATTATAAATAAGTTTCCAGAGTGCGGTTAACATCGTTTTCCTCAATTCTCAACTTGTTATCTTGTCCTCGGGATTGACGTAATCGGATTGGCGCTTCAGTTTAACTAAAATGAATTAATAATCCCGGCGACATGATCTAAACAAAATTGAAAATTATATTCGCGTCTCGGCACTCTCTCTCTCTCTCTCTCTCTCTCGCTCTCGCTCTGCGATTACACGGCAATCTCACCTAGTTGATCATGATGCGCGCGAATGCGCGAGCGTGTGCTATATTTATCGCATGCCGCGACTCGTCAAAATTCGTTTATTATTTAAGCGAGGCAATCGTAAGCGCATCATCGAGCTCGTCGCCGTAAATCCCGCGCGAGTATTATATAGGCGTAGGATATAACGCTCGGAGAGTCGCTCGTCGTCGAAAAGAAACAAAGGGAAAAGAACGTCTCGGGCAAACGAGATATGCCTGTAGAGGAGCGAGCCGACAGTAAATGGTGCATAGTGTGCGCGGACGACGAGGAGCTGATCCGGGTTCGGGGAATAAAAAGAAGGAGGCCTGGGCGGCCCTGTTCGTTTCATTAACGCGTGTGTCACCTCGGCACGTAATAAATAGCCAATGACTTAGTTCGGCAGACAAACGCGGAAGCGCAGAGAGAACGTTAAAGCCGCGACTGGTTCTCCGCGGAGACAAGCGCGCGTCGCCGCTGGAATTTTAAGACCCCATACTAAGTAAGGGACCGCGCGCGCGCGCGCGCAATCTTCAATTAATCAATTACAAACCTCGATTCCGCGCGCGCGATATGACTTATGGGCCGAATATACATATTCCGGCCCGATTGATTATATTAAAATAGCCTCTCGCTCCGTATGTATATATTCCGCGTACAATATAATATATACCTATAGCAGAGCGAAGCTTTGTGTAATTGAATTTTTTTGCCAGCCGTTGGAGCATATTGTATATAGCTATATAGCGGGTGACGCGTTTTTTTCTTGGTGTTAATTCCCCCTGGCCGCTCCGTTCCGCTTACGTAAGTAGATACCTTCCGAGTACGACAAGACACCGCGCGGCTAATCGTAAAATTTTTAATAGCTCCTTCCAGCCTAACTCCAGAATAAATATTTGCTGTATTACGGATTCTTTTGAAATCTATGTAGTCGACTTTCCCCGTCGTATAATTCGGCGCTCTATATATATAACACGCGCTGTTTTATATTTTTATACGCACCAACGTCTTTACTGCACGCTATGTCATACTTCCATACAGTCGCGCGCATTTGTTTCCACTATAACACTGGCGAAACCAGCGGGAATTTGATAAACTATTAAAATGCAATATATAAAGCGTGCAACTCGCCTCGGGCGTACAAACACTCAGCAGGAACGAAAAGGAAAAGAGGAAGCGTAGTTCCCGGCAACAAAAGACACGCAGCGCGCGCTGTACTGCACGCGCGGGAAAAACAAAAAGCCGAGAGAGCGAAAGACGAGTAAAAAAGTCGACTCCTTGGCTCTCTCTCTCTCTCTCTCTCTCTCTCTCGTCGGAGCAGTTGTATTGTATACGGGAGTCGCGAGGGTGCGGCATTGCAGATTGCAGCCCGTAGTGTGCTGTACACGTATGCTCTGTGTGTGTGTAATATGTATAGGTGTATATATGCGTGCGCGGCCGCAGGAAACAGAGGCCAAATGAAGCTCCCCGGACCCGATAAATTAATGGCAGGCTTGTTTATGCTGTCCTGCGCGTATATATACGTATGCGCGGTTGTGGCTTCTCTATCTCTCTCTCGCGCGCGCGCGCGATGTAATGCTTTGTTGCCGGGGCCAGGGCCTTTTCTTTTGTGGACGCCCAGAGAGTGAGAGAGAGAGAGAGAGAATATCGTAGGCTACTTCTTGCCACGCCACTTTATGGAGCGAGTTACCGAGTAAATTATTCCACGTGCTGCACGCTCTAGCTGCTTCCATTCTCGCGCTGTGTATTCTGTTATTATACGACTTTGCGTGTGTATTATATATATAGCTGTAGCGAGACAGAGAGACGACTTGGGGGCGGGAAGAGACTCAAAATTCTGCTTTTAATTACCGAGAGAGACAGAGAGAAAGAGAGAGAGAGAGAGAGGCCAATGTGTGACGTGTGGTATATTACAATAAGTAGTATCAACGACAAGTCATCGTTCCTCGTCTCATTAGCATAGCTACTCTTAAACGTCAGCTTCTGTTTGAGGCGCGATCCCAAATTCCCTGGTATAACATTTCCTTCGAGACTCTTACATACCCACACACAGAAAAGCTCTTCGCTGCTGCATCTCCATTCTCCAATCTCCATGTATAAACGGTATAACGTTTTGTAAACAAGCTCGCTATAGCATCCACGTGCACACACACACACACACACACACGCAGGCGTCTCTCGCGATCGGAGATAACGAGTGCAGCAGCAGCAGCAGCAACGGCACGACACACGCAGCTGTAGGTATTGTACATGAGAAAATCTAGAAAATTACTTCACTTTTTTGAGACGTCGAAATTTAGTATAGGCAAGTTCCGTAACGCGAAAAGAATATATAGTAATAAGATTCTATTTTTCAAACGTTCGCGTATACATTCTGCACATGTCAAATCACAGGAAAGTCAATTTTCCCTCGAGTCTCCAACCCGCGACATCTATAATTTTACAATTTTCACCAGCAGCGAAAAACCTCAACGAATTTTCTGGATTCTCCCATATGTACGGTTGACGAATATGCAGAGCCGACGAAGCTCCCGGCCAGGTAGTAGTGTGGTAGTAGAGAATTACAAACACGCGCTCTCGCCGTGGGCGGCTGCGCGCGTAGGCGTTCGAGGCGAGAATGAGAGACTTGAGAGAGAGAGAGAGAGAGTGAGAGAAGTAAAGGGGACGCACACACGCAGTTAGCGCCTAGCTTCTCTCTACACGCACGTGTATATATATATACATGCATACAGCTACAGAGCGAAATGTATGAATATAAGCTCGAGCCTTGACGGCGAAGGTAGACACCTGGACCCGGCGCACTTAAACGAGCGTTGACTCTCTCTCTTTCTCACTCGACGCACGAGCCACACGCGGCTCATCATCGTCGTCGTCGCCGCCGTCGTCGTCGTCGTCGTCTCTCGGCCGGCAGAGACGAGAGCTCTCCTTACTATATATGTATATATAATACCGAGGATGGATGATGTTTTCTAAATGGAGATTCGAATGTGTGTCCGCGCGGCGTCAATGGGGGACAGGGATCTAGTCTTGGATTTTGTCAATGAGTATACGCGTAGAATGAATCGATGATGCGAGACGCGCTGGAGAGTTTTTCTGGTTTTCTCAATGAATATGCGGAGAAAGCGTAAGAGTGTTAACGGGCTTGTTTAATGGATCCGCAGGCGACGAAGGCCTCGTTCGCAGACTCGCTTATATGTATTTTACGATTTACGGAAACGCCTGGGAGGAGAGATAGCCGAGCGCGATATAATACCTGCGCGCGCCGGCTCGCGCTCGCACCGGAATAATCACCTTTTTATATAAGCGGCAACGCGCTCGCAACGGGGGGAAGGAATCGAGATTCTGCGAGCGCGAGACTTTTTAACGCTACCTCGGAATCTAACTCGACTTCCTTCATCCGATCAGACGATTCCGTGCGCGCGTCCATATACGTTATATACGTATAGCTCGTATACGTTATACGCGAGCGTAATGTATTCCTTCGATCGGCTGGCGCTGCGGTTTCCCCAAACGCGCTCGGCCCGTTTCGTCGCTGAATTAATTTAATACGCTCGCACACACACGCGTACACACGTATACAGCGCCTCTCCCGTGAGATCAGCGCGATGAGATGTTCGCGCGCTTGTTATAATGGCAGTCGGAGCGGCCGCCGCGGAGCTATTTGCATTCCGGAAAAGGATAGCCGCAGATTAAAGAGTCCGCGAAAGAGAGAGAGAGAGCTCTCCACGTTTCCTTCTCAAAACTCGAAACGACGCAGGCGCGCGTCGATAAATTATTTGCAAAAACAGTAAAAGAGCGCGCTCGCAGACGAATGCGCGCCGGCGAGTGCAAGTGCGCGCGAGTATAGAGCATCTCGCCGGCTGCGGAAACTAGCGTTAGACGAGTCTCTCTCTCTCTCTCTCTCTCTGTCTGTCTTTCTCTGTCTCCCACTGGAATAACATGTCTCATCGTTGTCGTGAAACCGGATTCGCGTACACTTTATGGTCACAGCGGAGCGCTTTTCAAGTCGTTTCTTGCAAAAAAAGCTCGCACATATGCGCGCGCGAGTTTCCATGAGACGCGCAGCCGTAAAGCCGCGACGACGATGATGGCTCTCGATCCGTTCGAGCACCAAAGTTCCTTTGATCTGGAGACTGGCAGCACGTGTGTGTACATTGAGCGCGCACAGAGTCACCGCAATACAGCGCGACGACTCGCCTGCAAACTTTTCGACCGCTTCGTAAATTTTCCTCCGCACATATACATACATACACACATATAGCGAGGAGCTCTCAGCTCGCTCTCGATTTTTTTTTTACGTTTCATATTTTGCTACTCGGCACACTTGTTTCGGAGGCTTGGATGGACGAGTTGATTGAGGAGAGGACTGAGCCGCTGGGAATTCCAGTATGTGAAGTGGCTTCTTATTAGGCATTATTAGTTGAGCGTTTTGTGGAGGATCGGCGTGACTTAGTGCTTATTAATGCTGCAAACTTGCGGGTAACAACCTGAGTATAGAAATTATCGTAGTTTTACTTTAGTAATTCTGTTAGTAGCGCATTTGACATAGTATCTCTAGTCGCATTGCAATTTATGTTTGCAAATTTGAAGTTATGCGGTCTCCTATACGAAACAATGCATATACACTGCAAGAAAATAGTGGAGCTTTCCACTAAATAGGCTATACAGCGAATTATTTATCGAATTTCAGGACTGTTTTTCATCCAAGTATTTGAGAGTGAAGGCACTGAAACGAGGTCTAGGTGACGTGCAGTGTCACCTTCTCTCGCCAGCTCGTATACACGAGAGGCAACGCGATCGATATGCGAAAATGGCAGAGCGAATGCGCGCAATTTTTCACACACACACACGCACACACACACACACACAATATGTGCGCTTTCTCATCGACTTTTCCAGCGCCACTAGACCTACTTGAGTACAGTACGCACATGTGCAACATAAAACATACTTATAATGACTTATCACACGCTACGATTCTTTAAGTTTATCACCTAGTGAACTATAGCTCGCGAATCTTCGTACAACTTTGACTTTGTTACATGCATACATATAACGCCTTTTTTTATTCTCAAAAGCTTTTGTGCATACATACACACGGCGTGTAATTATAAAATTATACTCGAAATTTTCCAATCGTCTCCTCTCTCTCTCTCTCTCTCTCCTCTCTCTCTCTCTCTCTCTCTCTCTCCCTCTCTCTCTCTCCCTCTCTCTCTCTCCCTCTCTCTCTCTCTCTCTCTCTCTTTCTGAGGGAAAGGGACAGAAAGAGAGATTCAACGCGCGCACGAGAAGACCACACGCGCATTCGCGCAAGCAATTAGCGCGCATCGCGTTGTGTGCCTGGCGATGATCCGTTCGAGAGCCGCTGCCAGGGCGCGCTGACCTCTGGCTGTTACTGCGCGCCCGGCTAAGTAGCGGCCTACCGCGAGCGAGTTGCCACTATGCGCTTGGCACACTCGAGAGCCTTGTCGATCAAGACTTTGGAGGGCCACGCTATACGTGGAACGCGGTGGCACTCGTATACGCTTGGCTTGGAGAAAAAAAAACTACTCGATTTTTCAGTGGCCTGCAGGCTCTCTTTCTCCGTCTGCTGATCTATACAATATGTTCGCCCTAAATATTCACGCGGTTTTAGCTTATACACACGTATGTACTCGCATTATCTTTTTTTTTCCTCTGACCCCGATGACTGTGCGGTCACGCGAATTTTCCATCGACTAGCGAAAAGTTGACTCGTGAATCTTTAATCGGGAGGTAGCCTGTGTTCAATTTACCTCGTTTTTCCCCGAAGAAGCACGCTTTAGCGGATATTTGATTTTTTATTCAGTAATTTAAAAAAATTATCCAAGTACTTGTCGGAGAAATTAAATTCATTCCAGCCACTGGTGTCGCAAAAAATAATACCAATTGAACGCTTAGTCATTGGCCATTCACGACTGGCTCTAATCTGCTATTAACACGATAATATAATACAGAAGTTCCACACTGGTCCTGCGTATTTTCCTACTTATACGAATTTCGTCAGAAAACTTTCTTTTGATACAGATAAAGAATTCTCGTTTCCGTAGCTCATTTCGTACTCTTATAATTGCGTCGAAAAACAGTTTAGCTGCGCAAAACATTTATTTTCAGAACGTATACTTTTTTTCAACTTGTGCAAAACACGTTGTCGACAAAAATTTGAACGAAGTAATTAATAAACATTATTTTCCTCCGGGATATATAAACGCGCGTATACCTTGCATTAAAACGAGATAAACATTTTGATTCGCAAAAGGGAAGAGAAGAAAGATAGAGAGATCGAGGTGGGAATGTTTATTTGCAAAGTGACGCCTCGGAATTCTTAAAACGAGTATACTAAACGAGAAGAGGCGTACGGTATAAATGCGCGGCGCTGAGGAGATCGTCTCTCCAGTTTCCCATTGAAATATCGCAACTTGGCAAATATCCCCGCGGCGCGTCAAGCCTTTAACTCGTATAATAGAATTAATTTCTCGGAGAAACAAAACGCGAGGATAAAAGGACAAACGCATATATAGAAACTCACACACACTCGGAGAGTCCAGAGTGAGGTGACGGCCGGGGAGCAGGCGCGAAGCAGTAGAGCCACGTATGCAGTATATATCATGCACGTATATATATATATATATATATATATATATATATATATATAGAGCTATATATATAAGTAAGCGTGGAGCCGGGTAATCACGCTCGAGTAGAGTTACTCGAGTCAAACACGACGGATCCACATGGTTGTCAGGTAATGTTATTCGCCACGGCGGAGCCAGCTCGTTTTATTATTCATCGCTTGTATTATTTTTGCTCGTGCGCTTATGAGCGCGCGTTATATGCACTTCAGCGCGCGTCAACTGATTTGCACGGAGCGCCGCCGCCACCGTCGCCGTCGCCGTCGTCGTCGTCGTCGCCGCCGTCGCGACAAGAGACCATCTATAAATGCACAAGTCGGGGAATATACACGTGCATTATACGTGCCAGAGAGGGATACCGCATATATGTGCAGCCAGACGACGTTTCTGCACTACCTGTATGATCTGCTGCTTGGAGGTGTAGGAATTACGTCCATATAGCGGATATGTTTTCTTTGACAACTGCGCGGGCATTATTCAGAAATCTCTGTAGATCGGGAAGTGACGTTTTAGATTTTTAATAGAGTGTGGTTCTTTTAATTGAGGTTAAAATGCTGGACTGGTTTTTGTTAAATACATAAATCTAGATGATTTATTGATAATTTTATCAATAAATTCTGGAAATTCTTCTTTTGTCCAGAATGCATTCGATTTTTGACAGCTGTTGCAGTACTTTAATCAATTCTTCAAATTTTGTGATTCAAAACTTTAAAAAAGTGGTTTGAACGAGCAATCAATTATTCCTATATGCACAAATTATTCACTAATTATTTTCGAGAAATTTGAGAGAGAAATAGAGAGAATAGTAAAAGGAGGCTGATTGATTAATCCTTTGGATATACTCCCATACAATTTATTTTTTTACACACCATAGTGATTAAAAAAAAGAAAAAAATAATCATAACAAAATCTGCGGATCACGCAACGAATGTGCTGATAATTGCCTTGTTTCTTCTTCCAAGCGGAAGCAAAAAGTAAAATAGCCGCGCCGCGTGTAAAGCGAAGAGGAAGAAAAAGATGCATCGGGCATTTCGAGAAATGCAATAATTCTGAGGAGAACAAACCAAGCGGTCGAGGGCCTGACAAGTACAACGTATGACGGTGTATAGGCTGCGCTGCGCAGAGACAACAATCGCGACACTCGCGCTGCCGCGGCGTTGATGCAGAGCCACTCTTCACGCTCAAACTCGCATACTCTCGCGGCTGTAAATTCGTCAGACGATTGCATAAAGCGTGTCAGTCTCGCGCGAGAGCCGCTGCTGCAGCCGCAGCTACCGCCGCAAAATGGCGCTCGATCTCCCCGCTATACGTATATAGTTGCAGCGAGAAGCGCAGGGCCTCCTTCCGAGCCCTATACACGATAATGAAAATTTCCCCTTTCTTTCCACACGCTCTTCGATCCAACAACGCGCGCGTCCGCAGGCCAATTTTCGTTTTCTAGTCCCTCTCTCTCTCTCTCTCGCTCGCGCTCGCATTTCACCAGGGCTGCTGCCGCTGCCGCTGCTCTGCACACGTGCAAATCCGCGTACATATATCTTTCGGGGCGGCGGCGGCGGCGGCCGTAACACGAGGAAACCATAATAAACTTGGTAATGGGCAGTTACGAAGCTTCGGAGCCGCGAAGCTCGCGCGTCAGGTGCCGGCTATCAATTTCGGGCACACGCTGATGCCGCAGCCGCCTCTATATACTTCGCACGCGCGCGCCCGAGAGGAATTAATTGTCCGTCTGGCGCGCACGAGTGTTATGCGTCCCGATGACTGTCCGGGAATGTCGATGCCGCCCATCGACCTTTTCTTCGCCTTTTTCAGCGCAGACACGGGATATCGCGCGCCCTCTCAGCTTCTTTTTCTCCTCGTGTTATTTGCCGAATTTGCGGCCGGTGCGCCTGTTTCTGCGCGCGTGTGCCACCCGGGTGCAGCCGACTAATTACTAGTTCCTCATTCCCGATGCTAATCTTTCAGGTGTATTAACGCTTTCGAGCCAATGGCCCAGCGAGAAACCTGCACCGATTCCGACTAAGTGTCAAGAGACCCACACTTATCATTATTTACTTACAATGTGCTTCCATGTGAAAGTCCCGGCTAAGTGCGTGAGAACATGTAGCCGCAAGTGCAGAGAGAAACGTGTCTAATGAGACATTAATATATGCAATTGCATTCGTTTATGTATTCAGTATTATTAAAATGTTTTATTGATGTGACTTGCAATTTTAATTCATTCTTTAAAAATATATACTCTATGTTTTCGCCTTTTATCTACTTAATAATAGGAGTAAAGTGATTGTTATTTATCCAGGGTACACAATACAAATTTACTGTATGGGATATTTCACCAATTTCATTCAAGTATCAAAACTTAAGTTTTTCAGATTGGATGAATTGGTGAAAAGTTGTACTAGTTTGAAAATAATCAAAAACCTGCGAGAATCTATACAATAATCGACGATATATACAATTTTCGATATTTCGAAAATGGTTCCCTATAAAGCTTTTTTCATTTTTCGATAACATCTCTTTTCATTAACGTAACGAAACATAATTTCAAAATAAACTTTATTTTCGAGATAAAAATCGATAAACACATACTTTCTGTGAATCAAAAGCGATATTTGTAAGTTAAAAGACAAGCTTAGCTATATATTAGGCATCTATTTTGTGCTGGGCTCCTCTCTCTTATTATTTTGATAATATAGGCACGTAATCTACGCATTCACATGTTTTCGTACATTTGTAGATAATGTTAAGTTTTGCAAAGAAGGTAATTTCGAAGTATAATTTTTATTTCGAATTATATATGTATAAAATATTAATGCAATGAAACATTGTATACTAAAGTGCCAAGCTTCTTAAAGAGAAAGAGAGACTCCACAAAGTGTACAAAAAGAATCTTGGGCACAAGATATATCTTTCTACGTATTTTTAGTCAGATTCTCACTTCGCGGTATTCCAGTTTTATACTTATCTTTACTCATTATTCCGAATGTTTGCATAAAAATTAAATATACAAACTTTTAAATCATCATAAATAAAGGACGTGGGTAATGTTTATGATTGCAGTAAGTGATGATTTGGTTAAATAACCAACTTTAAAGTTTTCATCACCGAGACCACAGTGAAATAGCCAAGACGTAAAAAAAATTTAGTATGATAATTTGAATTCAAAATCGCTTAGTTACTAGTTAACGTGATCGAAATTCATTACGACATTAAATTAAACTTTTTATTAGTTTATGCATACATGAAAAACAAATGCGCTTATATGTTTACTATTTATCCTTACAATGCAATGTAACAAATAACACCGAGGTTTGGAACGCTAGTATATTTTAAACAGTTAACTTGGCCTCACATTCCCATACAAGCGATTGACAGCTTTATTAAACGTAAAACATAGAAATAAAGCATTCAAAAGAGTAGACACAAAGATTCAGCTCCCCAATTCATCAAACCGAGCATTCCCACAAACCGTGCAAAACAGAGCAGAGATAACGCATATGCAAAATTTCTATCGGAGCGCGATCAACGCTAGCCGATCTCGCGCCTAGCGACTCTGCACTATTTATCGTCGAGCAAATTACCCCACGGCTCATAAGCGAGGACGCGTTACGCGCGGCTATATCTACATGTATTCCCGGGATTTTCGTCCGTCGGGAAAGCGCGAAAATTATAATGCGACGCTTATTAATTGCCTGCGCTCGTCGCGCGCGCGTAAATCGGGGATTCCCCCCGCTCTACGCACAGCCGAGCGCGAATGGAAATACCTACGTCCGCGTACTGGGGACATAAATTCAAATTAAGCCGGCGTCGCGCGCGCGCGGAGGACTAAGGACCGAGAGCTCCTTTTCTTTTCGCGCGAGGGAGCTCAAGCGGTGGCTATTATACGGCAGCGCTCGCACGAAGAGGCGTGACGAATTAATGTCCACGGCTGCAGCCGCACCAGCAGCGAGTCAGAGAGAGAGAGCCTCGCTGCGCACGTTATACGTATAGGTATACACTCGTTCGTGCAGACTCGCGCGCCAGCGCGACGACGGCCGAATTGAATTAATTTCGTGCAACGCGCACACACACCTCTCCACTCTCTCTCACTCCACTGCTGCAGCCGAGCGAACCAAGAGCCGGCCGTGCATTGCGCTCTGAATGGACCGAGGAGAGATGAATGCAGCTCATTGACGATTGAAATGTCTAACGCGCATTGCAGCGGATAGGGGAATATATATTGTTGCCGGAAAGTGTGGAATAATCTATACTCTCTCGACTCGTTTTTTTTTGTCCCCGAGAACCTCGCGATTACGCGGCTGCGGTTTGACAAAACGCCTGGCGTTCTATTTTCGAGAGCTGCTCGCGAGACACGTATACTCGTGTCCGGTGTGCGTGCGCGCGTATACGTCGAAAGAAGAGCGGCGGCGAAAGAAAAATCGTTCCCGCTGACGCGTTCGAGAGGAAAAGAGATCCGAGAATACACGTGCGACGCCTTTCTTCCGGCGCGCGCGTTACGTACTATCATTAACCGCGAGATCAATTAATCTATACCCATGTACATATATATATATATATGAAGGGTAATTCGAGACGAGAAATTCCGAGAATGAGTGCGTGCGCATGAGAAATGACGAGTGCAAGCTCGACTGCAGCGGAGTAAAGGATCGATCGAACCCACGTGTCTGCGTGTGATTGCAGAGAGGGAGCCGAGCGTTTCCGGAGTGGGGAGGACGTCGGCCCCGGCGCAGCAGCAGCAACAGGCCCAGGAGTCGACGTACGAGCACGACACCGAGCCCGAGACCGAGGACACGGGCAGCACGAGCGGCAAGGCGCCCTCGCCCATCAATCCCCTGCTGCAGGAGAGGTCCAACTGCGAGGAGCTCAGACACGTCGTCTGCCACCTCGAGACCAAGGAGCTCTGGGACAAGTTCAACAGCCTCGGCACCGAGATGATCATCACGAAAACCGGGAGGTTGGTGGATTTTCAGAAATATCCTATTATTCCCGCTGTGTGAGCTTTGTTTAACAAGTTTTCTCTTTTTACATTCAAAGACACGCCCTCTACCGCATAAGCTCACAGTACTTATTATACTCCTCGCGTATTATGCCCGCTATGTACTGTCTTCGGAGAGTGAAGAAGAGGAATCGCGACTGTTTGACCAATTCTCGTAGAAAAAGGCACTTTTCGGGGGTTCGGAAATGGAAAATTTTTTTTTAGAGCTGGAGGTCTCGGACCGATCAGACTTTCTTCTGTAAGCTGAAAGATAGCTAAAAATGCAGAGGATCATGGAAAACATAGAATATGGGAATTTAACATGGGAAGGTACATGGAGAAAAAAAGAAAATCGGCTATTTAGATTTTTAATTATTTTCTTTTTTAACGGACATAACTTTTTATCAGAGCATCGAATCCGGGCATATTTTTTTCAAATTAAAGCTCTTTTGTTGTATTTTATTCTGGCGCAATTTGAAAATTTACCTGTGCCTTAGAAGCATCCGTATGTAGTTGTTATTATTCCAGTATTTTGACGCATTAATGTTTAAAAAAAAAACGTAAAATGGCTTAGAAACACGGTTGCCAGTAAGTTTTCCCACGTTCCTCTGCACTTTTGACCACCTTGCAGCTCGCAGAAGAAAGTCTCATCGGTCCGAGACCTCCAGCCTTAAAAAAAATTTTGGATTTCTGGATCTTTCTATAGGAGAATTGATCGTATACTCCGCACGCCAGTAATTTCCTCGAGAGGCTACAAAAACCATTGCAGAGGAGTGTATAGGGCGTCACGCGTCGCGTAGCAGAGCGCGCGTTCGCAAAATCTCGATCTCCCAATTTATCAGCTCGTCGCATCGGAGCGCGAGTACATGCGTATATATACTGGGCTGTGTACGGTAGCAGCAAGAGCAGCAGCAGCAGCAGCAGCTTCGCCGCGAGGACGAGAGAAAGCGAGAGCGATTACGCGGGATGGCAGAAAGGGTTAGGGAGTGTGAGAGAGAGAGAGGCTCAAGTCCCTGCGGACACCGAAAACAACGGGGGTGCTCCATCATTGTGTCTCGCGTCTCGCTATTCAACGTCGACGCGCACCGGCTGCCCGGTCGATACTCTGCTGCTGCTGCTGCTGCTGCTACCGCCGCCGCTGCTGTTGCTGCCATGGCTATGTGTACGTCCTTTTGCCTGTCGGATTTTTACCCCTTCTTTTTTATATCGGTAGCTGCTCTCACTCTAGACTTTTATTTTCTGGAATTTAAATTCGTTTTGGAAAAGGCCTCTTGGAATTGGCAGTGTCTTTACGCTGTAAAAATAGTATTGGGCGATTCTAATGGGGCGATTGGCGAAGTATATATTTACGCGTATAACTTCTTTAATGTGTGTATTGTAAGCACGTATGTTATAGTCGTAACGTCGTAAATGAAGCTATCATAGGTCGTTTATATTCTGTTCTTAAAACGACTTTGTAAAATTGTAATCAATCTGCTCTCTATAGTTGGCAGTTATAGTTTTCTCATACGAGTTATACGCCCATAAAATTAGAAAAACTAGGAATGACGAAAGCTCGTCGTTATGATGATGTTAGGCGGCGGTTTAGCTAGGAGTCTGATGATTGAATGCAAATCGCATATTCTGTTTAAGCTACCTAATTTCATCACGGCTAGCTTTTATCTACACTCAAAGGTATTTTTTACCTTTAAATGCGAGTATATTCACAATTATTAGCCAGTTTAAACGCGTGATAATTGAGAAAATACAAGTATAAAGGAGCATTCGAAAGTAGCATCTGAAGTCGTTATTCTATCTAAAAGAAGAGATGCATTCATGTAATCAGTAATCTGATAAATATAACGAGTGCAAAAGTCTGTAGTAATAAATTGCAAGATTTTCTAATTTGTAAAATTTGACTACAAGCAACGCATATTTTTCTTCCAATTTTGCAAAAAATCTTCCAAACTATTCATCCTTACGCAGGAATTTTCAAATCGCTATAATAGTCACATAAAGAAAGTATAATGTCGCTTGTATTCGTATAACGAAATAGCTCGAAAAGATTCATGATTTAGTGTTATATACGGACGGGAAAGCTGCATCCATCTCATTAACCGGTGTACAGCCCAGCCCCTATAAATACTTTATCCTCGCAGCAATCTCTCTCTTTCTCTCTCGCTCTCGTTTTCTCATTAGCTCCGACGCCTTTCGGCCCCCACCAGTGTACGCACGACACGCGCGGTGCGAATTCAATCAGTAAACGAGCCGCGCTACAACACCCACGAGACGAGGCTCGATGTGCTCGATACGCGCGGGGGCAGTTTCTCCCCCGACGATCGCGCCGACAAACAAGAGAGACAGAGACAGAGAGAGAGAGAGAGAGAAACGCAGACGCTGCAGGGGCAGATCGGGTAACGACTTTATAGCGGCGCGCGTTGACCCGACGCGTTAGCTCACTTGTGCGCGCTCATTATTTTGCGAGCGGAAAAATTGAAGCAGTGTCAAAATAAGCTCCGCTGGATTATGATGAATAACCGCGAGAGTTGTTCTAAATGGCCGAGGCGACGCAGCCTGATTGCCGCATTGTGTGTGTACGCAGAGGCTGCTTTACGGTGTATTGCGAACGATTGATGTGTCTTTGAGAGACTCGATAAATGTGCGGTACTGCCACGTAGGATATCTTGCGAACTAAAGTAAAAAGAAGCCACGAATGCCGAGAACGTGAATTTAAAATTCAAATTTTAGATGAAGACATGATTTTGCAATGCAGAAATCTCGAAACTCGCTCATATCTCTCTTTTTATATGTGCGCATAAACATGGCCGAGGGCTCGTTCCAACGTTAATTTTATTTCCATTACGAAGCAAATTAGTCGCTTTTAGTCCGCAATGCTGTGGCGCGAAATTTGAATTTTTAATTGACTTTCAGACCCAACCCCCTTGAAAAAAAAACGAGCAGCAGAAGAAAAACGGCACGCCGGCAACGACAGCGCCATAAACTGCACAGTATAATGCAGTCTTCGCGCAAGTGCTACCCGACATAAGCCGACACCCCCGAGAACGATTTCGCTGAGGAGTAAATATACCTCGTCGGCGGAGTGCTCGTGCTTAATTGTGCGTCTTGTCCTGTGTGTCGTACCCAGCAGTAGCAGCTACCATGCGTAGATACGTATATATACGTACAAGTGTAAAGCGTCGATGCGTAGGTGTGCGTATAGAGGAAAAAGGCCGTCGCTCTCTCAGTGTTTTCCCCGAGGGAATATCGCCGACAGTCCGCGTAATTAGATCTGCGCGCTGGCAGCTAGCCTCCCTATTCGGACGTCGAGTTAGGACCTTGGCAGCGCGCGTCTATTCATCTCTCGAACGCAGTCTCGAACAAAGTGATAATGAACTGCGCGCGCCGCGCCGTGAAGCGAGAGAGGGAAAAACGTGGGAGACGAGCGAGTGCGGTGGCAGCGGACACATAGGTATACATACAAGCACATTGTAGACGCATCGCTCGGATTAATCCGGGCTTTGACGTCTGCGCGTTATTTCGGTGCACTTTGGCTTTTGTAATTTGCTTGATTGCGCCATGGGAGTATATATACAGAGCGGCGGCCGGCGGAGAAGGAGAGCGAGCGCTGCACTCTGCGATGCTTGACTTTTTAATGGATTGAATTGATTTGAGCGTGTCAGAGAGGAGGTGTGTGTATACGTATTCTGCGCAGTGGACTATTGTTTTTCTGTTGGCTGCGCGCGCGAGAAAATAATCAGCGGCGGCAATCGTATTTCACACGAGTCGTATTCGTATACATATATACCTATACATACCTGTATAGAGGGGTCCCCGCACAGCACACACTCGCTCACCTCGAGATAAAACGTCGTCATAGCCGTCGTCTTTCGCCACAACTGATATGCACGATGGCATACACAGCGACTCGCTCGGTGGGCGCTCTCTCTCTCTCTCTCTCTCTCTCTCTCTCTCTCTCTCTCTCTCGCAGCGTCGATTCATTAACAAAGGACGTTTTGATAAATAAAAGCATTACTCAGTTGGTCGCGCAAGCACACAACCGCGGCGCATCAGGTACACCGCGCACATACCATCGTTGACCGAGAGGAGGAGGAGGAGGAAGGGGAGGGAAGGGGGGGGGGGATCCGCAGCGAGAGATAAGATCGGCGGGTGTCCCCGCGTTTTAGTGGTCGACCCAGCGGGATGTCCGACACGGTATTAATGCCATGCCTCCGCGCGACCGGCTAAACCCGCTCTCTCTCTCCTCTCTCTCTCTCTCCCTCGTTCGCTTTCGTGTCCTTCTGAGACCTATATTTTCCCGGCGATGCTCGATGCGTGCAGCAGCGGCAGCCTCGCGATTTCTGCAGTGCAGAGTCCGCACGTATTACTCGCGAGAGCGATCGCACGCCTGGGAGGTCGCCGACGACGACTGTACTTATACTGAAAAACTCTCTCAGCGCGTGCTGCGCGCGCGATGCTATTCGCCACTGCGACACACTGCACTGCTACTGCGCTGCTGAGCTATACACACGCGATTAGGCTCGCCGAGTGTGCGCACTTGTATATACGCATACGCTTATACTCGCGTCTCTACTGCAGTCTCTACAGGAGAGAAAGAGAGAGCGAGAGAGAGAGAGAGAGAGAGAGCTCTGCACAATGACTTAATAGGATCTGCAGCCGCTGGTGCGCGAGAGTGGCTGCATAAATCGTTGGGTCTTAAGCGGGTGATTAGGCGAGATGAAGTACGGGATTGCCGGCTGCCGCCACCGCGCCGCGAGAGTTGCGATTAGTTTATTGAGGCTCTCGCCCCGCGCGCGGAGAGTGCGTTACGTCTTTATATGAATCTCCAACTGCGGCTTATTGCTAATTCCAAAACGGATTTTCATTTAAATATCAGGAGCCGCAGGTCTGCCACCTGTATACACACGTTTTATGCATATATACCTATACGCGTCGTTTCGCGCAAAAAACTCGTGAATATTGCAAGCCGCCAGTCGACGACTCCCGAGCGAGCGCGCGCGCGCGCGTTCCTCGCCTCAACGAATGCGCGCAAATTGAATTAATCTATCATCGTAATTGAAAAACATGTCGGCCGCGTCGCGTATAGTCTCTTTTTAATTAAATTTCCAGCATACCTCGTCGTCGAAGACGCTACTGACTCTCTCTCTCTTTCTGCGCTGACATATTTTCCTTCTTTCCAATTCGTCTCGTGTCCTCTTCGAAATATAACTTGCATAATTGATCGCTACATCAGAAACAGAAGGTGCATGTATTACTATGCGCCCGAACGATGCAGCTCTCTCGCTCTCGCTCTACAGATCCAAATTAAAAGTGTATATACGTTTATAGGAGTACATAGCGTGTACACATAGAAAAACTCGTCGCGGGTATATAACAGCGCCGACTAAAAATCATGAAATATTCACGGGCTCTCCTTGTGTACACTTTTCATCTCTCGACGCTGCCGCGGCGCGAAAGCAAAAAAAAAGAAAAAAAACAGAAGAAAAAAACGAAAATATTCAACGGCGGCGCGAGATGCAGCTATTTTTCGAGCTCGATCTCGCGGGGCTGCCTTAAATATCTCAAGACACGAAAAAGGCCTTTATTAAATAACCCAACCCGTTTCCACTCGCGCGACTCGTATATATATATATATGTATACAGCGGAACGTCTCTCGGTATATATACATATTCATGCGATGCCCGCAGATAAAAATGACGAGCGCACAGGCATCCCTCTCTTTTTCTCTCTCCCCCGGCCGTCCGAGTGATTTAATAAAAAATTAAGCGATCGGTCCGCAGACTCAAAGGGATTGCTGCAATTAATAAATCATTCTCGCGCGCTTGATAACGCGCACACACACACACACGCTTACACGCACCGACATGGTGCTAATTAAGTGTCATTACGTTGTATGCGTCGAGCGGATCGGTGAACTGGATGCGCTGCAGTATACTATGTCTCGATGCGGTTATATCGCGTTGCACCGCTTCCTTCGGCTGGCCTGCGCGCGCGCGCGATGATTAATCGTTGAACGATTGCCGTTTTAGCTCGAAAACCGCCAATTAATCCCCGGCTTATCAAAAGGGCCGCGCGCCAGCAGCGTCGGCTTTGAGCTGTGCGGGTATATGCTTAAGTGAGGTGTGTGTGCGCCTCGTATATAGGCCGGCTTCGATCTTTCGAGCACCTCTTTATTTTATCGCCTCCCTTGCCTTTCGAGGCAAAATTATTTCTTAATTTTTGACCGGACTACGCCGTCGCGCCCGGCCGGTATTATTGTCGAGCTGTTAAATGGACGGTCAAATATTTTCGCTTAACGTGATTAAGACTTTTAAAGCGCATGGGATTAAAAGTAGAGAAAAATTTATATAAACGTCTGATTTTTTTTTTACACTTAAACTGTTACATAACATTACCATTGATTAACTTAACTGCTGTGAATAAATTAATGAAATATATGGATCGGTACATATTATATTGATTTTTATTATTTATATACAATTTTATATTCGAACATTCGGTAAATCGCACATGCATTAGTATACTTCAAATCTAAATTGCATTACATTTCAATTTAATATTTTATAATAATTCTAACAAGTAATGAATACACGTGATTATTAATTCAATACAAGGTTGAAATCATTTATAATATTCTGTATATCATTTAGAATTATTTTTTAAACATTAAGTGCAAAATGATTGACATAAACTGTAAATGATAAAGATATACATGCTACTTTATTACTTTGAAAAAGATATTGCAATCAATCATTCAATTCGATCTTTGATTGATTGATCGGGTTTCACAAGCTATCTGTATTATACGTACAAATAAGTTCTCTGATTCCTCTAGTTTTGTTAAACTATAACTTCAAGTTGGATCAACGAAAGGGGGTAATATAGGAGAAGAGATGTCTGACTTATGCAATATGAAAGTGACACTCTTTGTTGGAGACAAAAAATTATTTTAACTATCAATATTTCTATAAATACGAATTCTTTTCGAAGAAGCAAAATGTAATTTTTGTGTATATAAAATAACTGAAATTATTACTTTCTGAATTATCGTAGGAAAGAAAATGTTCTAATCATTCAAATTAAAATACCTTCTGTCATTGTTGAATGGCAGGCATTAAAACATTTTCAAGAGAAACGAATCGATTTAATTCATTCGTTCATTTTAAATTCTACAGGTATAGGAGCCAAAAATTCATAAATGAGAGCATTATCAGCTACGGCTTCGCCGATTAATATATCGATTAATTATCTGTCTGAAGTTAAAGATAATATCAGCCAGTTTAAATGAAAAGCCATTTCAGTTTTTCTCGATAAAATTTTCGGAAAATTGTTGGAAAACGCGTGATAGAATTTTCGACGAAAATCTTTATTGATTTCTTCCTTCCCATAGTATCGCTAAAAACTTTACAAATATATTATGTAAGAAAAGAGGGTTATTGCAAATAGGCGCAGAAAAAGCATATTATTCATAATAGTTAACAGGAAGACGTATTTCAGCCATCGGTGCAGTTGACTCGTTCAGCCAGTCGTGACGGCTGTGTTTGCCGAGGCTGCGGCCGCGCCGTTTCCTATCTCTTTTTACTCTCGCTGCAATACTTATCACTTTTATGCAAGGGAGGGAGCGTAAATTGCCGCATTGAATATTTTATGGCACTGCTCACTTTGGACAATAATGGAAGATTTCTCGAATAACGCAATTCAAGAGTCGGTAGCCGATGTAATATAATCAATAAACGTCCCGCCGTATATATCAGTCAAACTAAAGTCTTTCTCAATTATTTATCTCATCGCTGCCTCGGCAATATTCTTTACCTGGACAAAGACTCTATTATATCAATGACGATCGTAACGTTATTATACTTTATTTAAGAAAGTTGGGCAGGTATATCGACGGGGTGCAGTATTCGCGGCGCCCCTCGCTCTGCAGCCGCAAAGCAATATTTATAAACTTTCGCCTTATTTATTATTGCAGGCGGATGTTTCCGACGTGCCGGGTGTCGTTCAACGGTCTGAGGCCGGAGGGCCGCTACGCCGTGCTGATGGACATTGTACCTGTGGACGAGAAACGCTATCGCTACGCCTATCACAAGAGCTCGTGGCTCGTCGCCGGCAAGGCCGACCCTCCGGCGCCGGCCCGACTCTACGTCCATCCGGACTCGCCGTTCACCGGTGAGCAGCTGAGGAAACAGGTTGTTTCCTTCGAGAAGGTCAAACTCACGAATAACGATATGGACAAGCACGGACACGTAAGTCCCATTTCTTTTCTCTTGTATTTCTCTTTTATTCAGCTCAATTTCCACGCGCAAACTGCAATTATCGCAAAGAGGTACGTTCATACTCGCGATTAGCTTTGAAATATCCGATCGAGTAAAGGCCAAAGTGGGAAGAGTGAAAATCGGCGGGCGGGCGCAAGATTATCCCCGGGAGAAGTAGACTCCGTGCAGAGACGGAAAAGGGAGGGCCGCGATTATTATTAGAGGATCTGTATAGAAAGTGAGTGAAAGGAGAAAGCAGTATGATGGGGTTAAAAAGGAAATTTCGTCGCGAGTGACACCTATAGGGAGATATACGCGCGAGTGCAGCGCGCGTTAATATGCAGCAGAGGCGGGCTACGCGCGCTGCAGCGCTGCGGCCGATATCGCATACATCGGCGCAGCCAAACGGAAGATATTCGATTATATCCTGCCAGACGCTTGTCAGACCGCCGCTCAATGAATCATTCTCGCGAGCGTAATTCGATCCGCGACGCGATAATGCATCTCAGGGGTGCATTTCCTGTAGAAATAGAGGAGAGATGCCGCCGATCGCCGCCCATCAGGGGCGAACTCGCCTCGTCGCAGGAGAGATAGAGAGAAAGAGAGAAATAGAGAAAAGATACGATGTGCAGAGACGATTTTAACGGGATGCTCGTCTGCTACTGCAACCGAACTGCATAATGGAAGTGTTAATTATACGTGCGCGTTTGCTTTTCTCGGTGACTGTCGGCTTGAAATAGGTCTTTCTCTTTCTCTCTCCCGCCTGCGGCGCTCTGGCGAGGGAACTTGATGAATGCCAAAGTCGCATCATCAACTGAGCTAATCCGATTATTATTATCGGCTTTACTCGCGATTTTATACATAGAATGGACTGTCTTTTTTTGAAATATTCTTTCCCCTTATTTTTGGCTCCGCGGTTATAGTATCACGTGCGCGCGGAAATACATTTTACCGCGAAAGAAAAATCGTAATCGACTCGGCGAAACGTCGATACCGGAACGCCGTTATGTTGCTTTTGAAATAATTTATCGAAAATTTTCATTCAGCCCGCGCGAAACAAGAAAGTAATTTGGAAGCTGACGTCGAGCCTCCGAGACACTTCCTTATCCTTCTCCCGCCGCGAGAGAGAGAGAGAGAGAGAGAGAGAGAGATAGAGAGAGAGACAGTCCTGGCTATTTTCGATCACAGCTTTATATAGCCAGTAAATTGACGTTGGATCCGCTTGAAATTTTCAGCTTGTCTTGAACTCGATGCACAAGTATCAACCTCGAATACATCTGGTGAAGCGGCCGGACAGCGGCAACTGTGATCCTATTGAAGATCTGGACCGAGAGCCGCATAAGACCTTCATATTCCCCGAGTCCATATTCACAGCTGTCACCGCCTATCAAAACCAGCTCGTAAGTTGACTGTTTTTTTCTCTCGGTTTTTTGCTTTTTTTGTAACGTATATCCTCGGCCTCCAGTTGTTTCAATTTCACGTCGCGACTACTGTTTAAGAGCCCCTCGGGCTATAACTCGTCATAAGTATATTCGATCGAAATCCTGCTTGGGAAAAAAAAATTAAATGCGACGGTAAAAAAAACAAAGTATTCTAGAGCTAGACTAGGAATATTTACCGAGGATATCTTAGATGATACTAATATTCTTTATTGACAGATCTGCCAGTATAAAAATATTTGTTATCGTGTAAATGACTAGTATATGTCCTAATTTTCTATCCTAAATTCAATAGCTACGTGACTATAAAATAAAAAACTGTAAATATAAAAAACTGAGAAAACCCGATCGAATCCAACGCGAAACCGTGAAATCTAAAAACGTTTAAAAGCAGAAAAAGTTTTGAAAATTATTGCTTCTCGCATACCTCGCTGTAGAGTGCGCATCACCAGCATTCATGCTCTCCCCGTACAGACACCGCGCAGCTAATAGACTGGGTGGGACGATAAATCGTCGTGGAAAAGGAGGCCGCGATGAAGACGCTGTTCCTCGCGCGTCGATCGTAAAGCAGTTAAAAATAATTGTCAAGCGAGCGCGCGCAGAGACGAGTGCTGCGCTGCAGAGGCATATCGCGGCTGCGGTGCAGCGCGCAGCGTAGCGTGTAGACACGCGGCAGCGCGTGCAGCGTGCAAAAGATGAGAGGATCTCGGGTATATACGCACGGCGCCGAAACGAAAGAAATAACTCGCAATAACTTACGTCTGTATATACCGCACGTATACCACGGAGGTGCACACACTACGATTTGACTATGCGTATAGCCTTCTCGCCTGTGTGCTCCCCCCCCCCCCCCAACTACGGCGACTTTCTTTCATAAATTACATCGGCGCAAGCGCGCGCGGCGTCTCGTGTCGTTAAGCGGGACTTTTTAATCTGCATTTTTATAGCATAAATCACCCGGAGATTTACGAGGGGCGCGCGCGAGCGCGAAGAAAAAAAAATGGAGGAGTAGCGCAAGTGTGCGCGCGTGTATATAGGAAAGAGTGCACGAGAGAGAGAGAGAGAGAGAGAGAGAGAGAGAGAGCAGAGGGCGCGCTTTGGAAGCAAAAAGAGCGCGCGAAGCGTTCATTTGCACTTGTGTAGACAAGAGTCGCGAACGTCTCGAGCGCTCGGCATTATCATATTTCACGATAGCGTCGTTTCGGGCGTTGGCGCGCGCGTGTGTGGTCTTATGCTTTCTCCCCGTCTTTCTCGCTTCGCGAGAGCTTAGCAGGGCATATTCCGTGTACTTGTGCGCGCAGGGCGTCGCGGCGGCGTCCTGCCTCGTCGTCGTTTCTCTCTTCCTTTTCCTCGGCGTCTTCGCGGGCTTCTCGCGCCGCACGCGGAGAGCCGTTTCGCGCGCGAGTTATACGGACTTTTGGCGTCGTTTAGCCCTCTCTGCGCGCTGATGCGGCGGTGCGCACGCGCGGAATCTAGCCGGCGGAGCGTATCTCCGATCTTGGCATATAGTGTCGCGACAATGGACGAATGGCCGCCGCGCGCTACTCCTGGCGCTTAACGACCCCCGAGCGCGAGAGCCGCGTTGTTTCACGCGATTTTCGTCGGCTGGCTAATCTGCGTGTCATAAAGCTGTCTTGGCTTTAACTCGCGCGCGCACTGCTGATGCTGCTCCTTTCTTTGGTGCGGAGCAGAGCCGAGGCTTCCGATGCGCGCGCACGCAGCGCATGCTGCAGTATATATATTTTTACCGGGGAATTATTTTCGGGAGCCGCGTGCGCGTTGCGGTTAATGCGCGCGTAAATTTATCAGCCGATGTGTCGCGGAGATTTTGAAAATAGTACATATATATATATATAGAGAGAGAGAGAGAGAGGAGAGCAGACGCACTGCGCTGAACGGAGAGCGGCGGAGCGCGCGAGATGGTGACGAAACGGATTCAATAACAGGAAATAACTCTCTCGCGTGAATAAATTATTACGACTTTATTTTCAATAAAGAGCTTTACGAGCGACAGGCGAATTGCATAATAAATTCTATAAAGTGCATTTCAGCACTGCGCCGCGCTACGCTGCCCGGCGACGCGGCGCACTCGGCCGTGTTTATGCCCCGCGCGCGTAACTCCGATCGGCATCGACAGCCGTTTAATATATGCTAATAAACCGATAATCCTCCGGCTTTTTCTCCGCAAATCTGCTCCCGGTTGCGTCAGTGCATGCAGACCCTCGCGCCGCGAGAGCGAAAATATACACAGCACTCGCAGTGGGTAAAACGAGCATCATCGCGAGGATTCGAGAGAACTCTCGATGAATCGTGTCCTCTCTCGACTTTCGACTTCGAGAATAGGGATATATCGAGACCATATACGAGTCACATGCAATGAATGTCAATCGCGAGATCCGTCAGACATATCGATGTAGCTTGAAACTTTTGCATTTGTTATGTATATAGTTGACTAAATAATTCGATCAGAACTCTGAATGTAAGAACTATCGTTACAGAAAAAACTTTGTATACGAATTCGTTTGCAAAGTGAGGCTTTTTAGTCTACCGTCCAAGAGAGTTAAAACGTCAGCGTACACAGTATAATGAGTTACTTTCTGTTTCGTTTAAATTTTGATTTTATTTATTTTGTACTATTGTGTACATTACTGGTCAAGATTCTAAAAAGTCTATACAGTGAATCATGGCTAATAATATTTCAATTTCAAAATTTCGATATCCACAACGTAACACACTGTATATATTGGTACCGAATTCATAACGTAACACACTGCTCTATATGGTACCGAGTTAAGAAAACTAATAAATTTTTCTCCTGACAACTCGAAAATTTTCATACCATTTTTCGATAAACCGCACGAAACTCGTTATCCGCAGCGCTGTCTCTGAAAATCCAGCAACCATACCCGCACACACTGTGTATCAGCCAAGATTTCGAAGTAGCATCTTATTTTTAACTTTAAGCGACGAGAGATCGAGATCGAGTAAGCGCATATACAAACTCGTCGCACGGTCGTCGCTCGCAAGTATGGCTCTGAAAGTCGAAATAGTCCGGTTATAGCGGCGCGAGGTGTATATCGAACGCGACTCGGAAGAAATAGGAAGTCCGAGGTGAAAGCTTCTCTCCTCGCAGCTCGCGCGCGCGGCCCTGGCCGGGGCTTTGAAGCCCGCGAGGCGAGAGCGAGCCGCACGTCCGGCGTGTGCGACGATACGCGAGCTCGACGCGCGTCGGATTATTCGTCCAGTCGTCGTCACCGCGCGTATCCGGGCCGTATCGACTTTCAAGGGAGCGCTGCAGCATCGGAAGGAGGAGGAGGAGGAGGAGGAGGAGAGCGAGAAGCCGTGCGCGGGTGGTCCTCGCCACCCTCGAGTCGACAAGCGCGCTGCACCGAGAGAGCGAGAGAGCGAGAAAGGAGAGCGCCTCGCGCTCTGCTGATGATGATGAGGTGCGAAGAGATGCCCCCCGGCAATTACCTACGCCGCGGATATCTTTCTCGCCACTCGCCGCGTCATTATCGTTCTTGCCGCTTTCTCTCCTCTCTCTCTCCCTCGCACGCGAGCCCCGCGCCGTTCGTCTTCTTCTTCTTCCTCTTCTTCGGCTCTCCGTCTGCTTCTCTCCTTCTTCCGGTAGTCGCGCTGTGCGCGCTATACGGCGCGGCGGCACTTTTATTTCGTGGGCGTTTTATTGTCGCCGCCGTGTGGAAGGAAGATCTCGCTGCTGCAGACTCTCGCTTGCGCAGTATACCCAGAAATCTCACGGCCGCGGTGCGTTACAAGCGCGCGTCCTCGGTAAATGGCTCTTGCTCTATAATTACATCGACGCGCAGAACGTATAACGCGTTTGTTCGCGCCGTCCGGCGAGACGAGGCTTCGACGCGCGCGGCCTGCCCTCCATACTGTTCCAGAATGCGCTCTGTTTGTTGTCTCGAGCTCGTCGCGGAGCTAGACGGAAATCTATGTATATAACACGGATGCGGCAATGCGCAGACACTCGCGCATTCGCCGAAAATCATCAAGCGCGCGCGCATATGCGAGCTACGCGTCGCTCCGGAAAATAAGCCATATTATACGCGCTCGTTCGCATATCTCGCGCCCTCGGAGCTGTGGACTTATACGCTCCTCTTTTTTTCCCCTCCCCCGGCCGCGCAGCTCCCCGCTCCTCTCGCTTTTTGCGCCACACACGTGACGCTCGATTCTCCTCTTGGCTCTCATAACTCATAACTTAACTGCTTCGTCTTCTTTCTTCCTCTTCCGTCGCCGTCCTCCTCCTCCCCCTCCTCCTCGTCGTCGTCGTCGTCGTCGTCGTCGTCGTCAAGTTCGTTCTCTCTCTTTTTCACACTCTCATATACGAGTGCGCGTCGCGGCTGCTGCTGATGCCGAGAGAGATGCTCGCGCTATATAGCACGCACTGCGCTGCTGCGTGGCTTAATGGGCTGCCGGCGCTTTTTGCCGCGGTACAACGAATATCCATCTACTTTCAACGAGTTCGCAAAGGCCTGACGAGAGAAGAGCCGATGCCGAGGGACTTTTTTTGCGCGGCAGCGAGGTCGCGCGCCCGCGCGCGCGCGCGCATTAGATGAAAGCAGCATTACAGTATGCAGTCCAGATGGAGGGATAATATCTCTCGTTCGGAGGATTATCGCCGTGCGCGGCGTATTATGACGAATGATGAATTTGCGTCGTCGACTCGTACTTATATATGCGGGCTACTCTGCACGGCGATAATATATAGACAACCGTCTTTAGGGCCGATCGAGAGGGGAGAGGAGGGAAAAACGAGGTTAAAAGTCTCTTGCGCCTGCAGTATATACACTCGCTTTGATTTGCTGCATTACGTGTCAAAGCTAATGTAGGTTAAAAGCGCCCTTGTGTGGAAAGCGCGCGAGCCGCGGCGCCGCGAGTCCGCGGTGTGAGTCAGACTGCGTTATACATCGGACGTGTATATCCTGCATCCGCACACCCGACGACGAGCTATACACTGCTTTCCCGGTACGCTATTCCATCAGTACTCATATACGTATATATAAGTACGTACAGCAGTAGCAGAAGAAGAAGAGAGATTCGAACGCGCAACAACAAAGCCCTCGAAATTCATCGATTTTTTCTCCCCGCTCTCGCGTGTGTATATTATGTTACACGCGCAAGCAAAAAGCATTTTAATTATAATCGCGTTTTAATGGGCGTCTTGCCGGTGTGTTTGTGTGTGTGTGTGTGTGTGTGTGTGTGTGGTGCGGCTCTCCGCGCTACTGTAGCTCGCTCGCCTGTGCAAAAAGCCATCGAATTTTCCTCTTTATTATTCCCGGCCTTGCGACTTTTACATCCCACTGGTGAGCGCTTGCGCTTGCGCGCCGCGGCTCTTTCGGCTTTTTTGCTCGTATAGCCCGCCGCCGCCGCCGCCCGGCAGCTCTGTCTTTATTACCGAGCTTCTGGCGGCAATTAACGATCCGTGCCTAAATAAAAGAAACACTTGCGCGCGCACATGCACACGAGTGCGCACACACACGCTACTCCGACTCGCTTCAGTAGCAGAAACGTATAATTCCGCGCGTTATTTCTTCTTCGCTTGCGCGCCGCACACGGCTCCTTCCTCCCACAGGCTCTCCTCTCTCTCTCTCTCTCTCTCTCTCCTCATTACTCTTTCGTTCCCTCCGCTCGGCGCTGCTTCGTCTCCTCGACTTTTTACTCCTCCTGCGCGCTGCGCACACGCTCTCGCGTCCTTAATTACGCGCCTTTTTGCAGCCCGGCGACGCTTCGCCGCGGCGTCATTTATCGCATTAGACATTAAGCCGAGAGAGAGAGAGAGAGAGAGAGCTTAGTTTCGCGAATTTCACGTATATAGAGCTCCGCCGTACGCACCTGCGGATCAACCGCGCCAGATTTCAACTCCGATCCTTATTGTTCTTTAGCCGAATTATTTAGCTTGTGCAAGTAAGAATAGTGCGTTTCAGGAACAATTTTCGAGAACAGACGCGGTTTCTCGACCCAACAAAGCAAACATTTTTATCTACGTGTTTACGAAAGAAACCCTTTGGCCCCGTGGACTTTTTGCTCTCGCCAAAAGTTTCTCGTGCGTATACAGGCACCGAGTCAGACTTACAGATCTTTTTTTCTCTCTGACGCTTAGCGTGGCCTCTACGGACGCGGCTCCCGCGTGAAATACGAGTACACGGCGGTCGGCGTTCCCGCGTATATTTCAAGCGCGCGCGAGAGTCGCAGCTCGTTTCATCTGCGAGGCGGAGAGCTGGCGAAGAGGGAGAAAGAGCGGATCCTTTTGTCTGTCAGCCGCGGTGGCGCTCGACAAAGCTCCGTCCGCCGCCGCAGCATCAGCGCGGGCGCGTCGGGATTCCGGACACTTGTAGACCGCCTCCGCGACATTGTTTCGGCCCTGTGTTTACGTTCATCATTCGGGAGAGGCCGGAGGAGGAGAGAGAGAGAGAGAGAGAAGGAGCGTTGGAGCCCGGCCAGAACACGGCGCCACAGCGCTCTCTCGAGACAACTGCAGCACTGCAGCTCTGCTCCGCCGACGAAACTTCTTTTTTCCGCTCACTCTGCATCGCGTACAAACCGGCAGTCCGAAAGCTCCTTTCCTACGCAGTCTCGCGCCGCGGAGGAAAAGCGCGGAAATAGACGAGCTTATTATTCCGCGTAATTAAGGCCTCGCGCACGCGGCTTTTTTTTACCCTTGCCCCGCGCACCATAATTGCGACACTTTGCGCCTCCGCGATTATCGCTATCCCTTCTTCCGGTGAATCCCCCGCGCGCGGCGCCCCTTCAAACGCACGAGAGAGCGAGAGAGAGAGAGAGAGAGGCGAGAAGGACGGAGAGCGAGTACGTATTTCCACGAGCAAAAAGAGAGCGGCGGCGGCGGCGGCGGCAGCTACTTGGGAAGGAGTAGTTTTAGTGGCTGCAGGCGTCGGCGAAAGAAAACATAAATAATCGCGCTCAAATGAGACAGGCGACTGAGCGCGCGCTTGCAAAGGGGAGTATATAGCAGTGCAGCGCGCCACACACGGCGAGGCGCGGCGATGATGAGCAGCCGCGGCCCTGAGTGAGTAACGTCGGCCTGCCAACTCGCAGCTCTCTCTCTCTCCCTCGCTGCATATGCCATGTGCCCGTAGAGAAAGAGCGCGTATGTATCGCCAATTATTCAAAAATTATTGCTCATTGTCGCGCGCGAGCTCTTTGCAGTCGCAGCTGCTGACGCTCTCGGCTCTACGGAATTGGATTCTTCGTTTGTTATTGCTCGCTCGCGAGCCGCGATAACGCACACATATGTAGAAAGACGCGAGAGGATAATGAAGACGTGTTGGAGCGCGACGCGGTGTGCGCAATTATTTCATCAAGCGGCGAAGAGCCGAAAGCAGCGTCTGCCGCATTGCCCCCGGGGGGAGAGTATTCGTCTCGCAGAGCTTTTCTTTTTTCTTTCATTGCATCCCGTGTGTGCGTTGTGGGCTTGCGGATGGTCGCCGTATACGCCTGCGTGCTGTATAGTGTAGCGAAAGTGCATCAGGCTCGGCTGAGCGCGAAGCCAGCGACGCGACCTCTTCAATGAGCGTGTCTCTATTAAATCTAATTTTAGGATGTACACGATCTCTCTCTCGCTGGCGCTCTCTCGCGCGCGGCCAGTCGTGAGCTAAGCTTGCATGTGTCCTACGCGGACGGGAAAGCATCCCTTTCAATTAACTCTGCCCTCGCTGGAGGCTCTAGAGCAGATCTTTCGTGGCGAAGCCGCCGAAGCTCGCCAGCTAAACATTTCTGTGTGTCTTGTTTTTTTGGTTAGCGCTTTTCCCATACTCATCTGTAACTTTCACGCGATAGTATAATCATTGTTTTTGCGCGAATTAACGAGTTTAAATGCGACCGTTCGCGGATGCTTAGTCTCGGAATGCTTTGCATTATTTTTTTGTCTTTCGAGTGTGTGTATACGTAAGTGTAACGACGACATCGCATGCCGAGATCAACTAGCTGCAATTAAAAAAAGATCAGGGTGCTGTTTGATATCTTTTTGCTTTTTAGAAAGAATAAAATTAACCATCCCTTCGAGTTTGAAATGATAAAAAAAAATGTTTTCATTTTAGAAACAGAGTATGTGTATTTCATTTTTTTTTTTTTCATAAAGAGAAGAAAGATGTGTTCGTCCCCATAAATACGTCTGTTATAAATGAAGAGCAAAAACGTTATCCAAAAAACAATGCACAAAAAGACTGCAATGATACGCTAAATGAAAAATTGGTCCATGCCAAATGACTTTGATTTTTTTGAGAAATTCCAGAGAGAACCATCGATATGAACTTGATTTAAATAAGAATTAATTTCGATTGTTTAAAAAATTTTCGAAAAACTAGTAGATATAACAGCTTGAAACGTCCGCGTACTGCACAGTAACTCACAATATAACTGCGTAACGCTTGTTTGGTCAATAGCAAATATCGATCGACTTCGCAGAGTAAAGTAAAGATTACTCATCCCATTTTTTTTTAGCTTCGCACGGTATAGACGCTATTTTGAAGACAACGTCAGCTTAGCAACTCGCATCCGTCGCCGCGCCAGCTATGTAGGCAAAAAGAACATGCTCGTGTGCTGGGTACAGGTCCGGAAAGCGGCGCTAACGAGAAACAAATCGTCAGCTCGGTCGCGCGCGTATTCCCTCGAGAGCGGTGTCGTTACCATTTTCCCCGGTCCCCTCTCCCTCTCTCTCTCGGCGCGCGAGACCGGCGTGGGCGTCGATTTCCATCGACACCCGTTAGCGCTAAATATAAATCTTTTGTCGCCTCGAGCTTCAAAAGGTTAATTCAGTGCTACAGGCAGAGAGGCACAGAGACACTGCGCGCCCCCGGCCAATCCGCGGCCAGCTGTTGCGTATATGTATACGTGTATACAGCCGATATTACACTCTTATCTCGATCTCTCGGAATAATATCGAATCGACGCGGCTCGCTGCGCGGGAACACGCGGAGAGCGACTCCTCCGCACTTCCGTTTAGCCGGAATATTAATGATGCCGCTTATAGAAAGACTCGCGGGCTGTCCGGCATCGGCTGCCGCTGCACAGTGCGCAGCGCAACGCGAAACGGCTCGCTAATTCTAGACGCATATATAATAAAATCTCGCGTCATCCCCCGCTCTCTGCGCCTCGCTAGCTCTCGCCTCCTCATTTTCGACGACTGCTATGCGCGGCGGAGCGGCCGACGCTACTGCTATTTATTATACAGTGCCTGGCTCGCTGCGGCTGCAGCGCCTCGCGCCGGCACGTTTTTGGCGCAGGGTCAGCCGCTATACTCCTGTCAGCGTTCGCGGGCCACTGGGTTATATAGAGGCGCGGCCCAGTGTAAATCGCTCTGGGACGCAGGCCAAAACCAAGTCGCCGCACCGTCACGAGAGTGTCAGCGGAGTTTTTGGGATAGAGAGAGAGATAGAGACAGAGGCTGACGAGAGAACTCGTCGATGGATTGGACGGATTGGACAAAATCGTCCTCGACTATATATATGTGAGCCTATAATTGACAATTATTTACTCGCGCGGTGCGCATCGGCCACTCGTGATAAAAATACAGTGTTCACGGAAACGGGAAGTTTAGTATCTCCGGGGGCCCCGAAATTTACAGCTCTTCGAGAATAAATAACTTTAATCGCGAGGCGTTAGCGGGAAATTTATAATCGATATATCATCTCGATAATTAAGCGCGGCCAAGTTTAAATTTCGCGTTTCACTGCATTCGCTGCGTTTACTGGTTTCGCATTCGGCGTGTGTTCATCCAAAAATAATAGCACTTTCATCGCGTTATAATATTATCTTCTCTCCGAGAACTCCCGCGTCGTATAGCGCGACGAAATTACGATGCAGCCGCCACCGACGCCCGCTGCATCCGCGCGTATATATAGGTATACTTAATAGCACACGCGCCCGAAACAAAGTCTGGATGTATATGTAAATGCAGAAAGAGTCTCGCGGTTATGTTCCAGGCTTTATTGACGTAGAGGAATTTCGCGACGTACTCCAGATTTCCCGTCGCTCGCTCGTTTATGCGCGAGAGCTGATGAGCTGCTGCTGCTGCTGCTGCTGCGCAGTTTTATCGTTATACAACTTCTTCATTTCGAGCTGAGTCAATTATACACACTTTTTTTCAGTCGCGACGTTTTCGGCTTATCGGCTCTGACTCTCGCGTCTGCGGCTATATAACGCGCGGCCGTTAATACGCGTCTCGATTGAGGGCTGAAAAAAGAAACGTAGATTCGAGTTGGCCCTGGTGTGCGCTTGCGGTGGAATATAAGCGGATATCTTTTCCCAAAATAAGAATGCCGAAGAGATGAAATTTTGGCCGCGTGCGCGCGCGCGGCTAATCGTCCGAAAATAATTCCTTTCTCGGTGCGAGAGAAAATAAAACTGAAAAGGAGCAAAGATGATCCCTGCTCCTCTAATTTCGAAGTGGCGCAAAGTGGTATATAGGCGAGCTCTCGTCGGGGGCGCTATACTCGAGTGCAACTTGTACGAGTTTGTTTGCTCGGTAAGAGGATCGGCGGCTGCTGCTGCCGCTGCTGCAGCGAAGGGGAAGCGAGCTTGGCGCATCGCGCGCGGGAAGGAAGTAGGGGAGCAACACACACTGCAGTAGTAACACATCCATAACCGAGCTGGTGGGTGGTCCAATTACCCCAAGGTTTTCGCGCTGCTCCGCGGCGGAGCACGTGCATCGCGCCGGGTAATAAGACACTCTCTATCGTCAAAGTCCCGCTGCAACGTCGGCCGTGTACAACTCTCTCGTGTAGGAGGAGATGTGCCCTCCTTCTCTTCTCTCTCTCTCTCTCTCTCTCTCTCACTCCGACGGCTTTAGTTACGATTCCACTGACATCATTAGCCAAACATCTGGTCTACTTCCCCCGCGGCAGGCGGTTTACGATCGCGCTCTCGTCTCTCTCTCTCTCTCTCTCTCTCTCTCCGCGCGAGAAAAGGAGAGAGAGAGAGAACTGTGGTGGTCTCTTTGATCGGAGCGAGCTTTCGTCGAGCGATTACGCTCGTGCGCGCGAGCACTGCTTCCAGATTCGCGCGCGGCAGAGCGGCTTTTTCCCCCCTTTTTTTCGGTCCAGACACGACGAGATTCGGCGTCTCTCTTTCTCTACTGCAGCGTATACTCAGCCGCCGCCCGACTTATGGAGCGGAAAGCCCACGGCGGCTTTGAACCCCGAGATTATTGATACTTTCGCTGACACTTTATGACGCGAGCCCTCCGCAATAAGCCCGTGAATTATGTCGCTCTCGCTCTCTGTGCAGTCTATTAGACATTACCGCGCAGCGCCAAAGTCTCTCTCTTTCTCCCTCCCTCTCTCTCTCTGTCGATACGTTAGAGGCGAGTCACTTATACGCACTGCCGCTTTGATTTTATGCCGTGTGCGTTCCTCGCGGCCCGAGAGGCGTTCGATGTATACCGTATATAATGCACAAAATTCGGTACACGTCGCGTGAAAATCGAATGCGTGAATCAGGCGAGAGTCGCGAGTGTAATATACGCAGGCACGCGTATACGGTGTAATAATAGTGGAAGTAGCGCGCGACGGGTATATAGTGAGTCAATTCCGCGTAGACTTCTGGCCGGAAAATCGCTTGTTAATTCAAGCGCAACAAGTTAAGTATCAGCGCGGCGCAAGAAAGTCGAGACGTGTAAATTATTCCGCGCGCGCCTCGGCGCAAAACCGATAACAGAGCAAAGCTGACTTTACGTAATTCCGTGTTCCATTAATATTTCTTCATTCGGTGTCAGCCCCGCGCGATATTGTGTACACGCGCGGTATATACATCAAGAGTCTATGCACATAACAACGAGGAAACGCTTAAAATCGCCAAGGCGATTCCGGATGACTTTTTTTGTTTGCCCGTATATAATGTGTATATTGTATATATATACTCCGTCGGCGTCTTACATACATCTCTCGTAACCGCGCCGCGCTGCGATCACGCGGGACACAATAATTCCCTTCCGCGCGAGGCCAATTAGCCGCGCGGACGTTGATTCGCGCTCGCGAGCATTCGATCGCCGTCATTGTTTGCCAATCGCGCCTATATTCCCACCTTTCGTGTATCGAAGCTGTCTATTTTACAATAGGCTCTCGCCGCTAATTTTCGCGCGAATGGCTGCGGCTCGCTTTCACTTTACGGCTCTGTTGTGTATGGCTCTGCTGTTGCTGCTGCCGCGCGGCAAACAGCGAATCTATAATTTATCCGTTCGACCATTGCTGACGTAACGCCCGGTAAGTTTCGTTTCGCGTATTTGCAAAGAAATTATCCCGTGTTGGAATTTAACTGTGATGGGGATTCGGGTGTAGGAGCGCCACCGGCTCTCCCCCTTGAACTACTAGGAATTCGACCAGAAAATCTCGTCGGATTCGTGCTGTCGTGTTTGGAGGTTTTTCGAGTCGAGTCACTCAAACTGACGGGACTCGTATTCATTTATTGCACTGCAAATAATAATTATTGAGCACAAGTTTCAGGAAAAAAATTTTATAATATTTGTTTATTGTAATAATTTTAGTTTTCTTGAAAATTTTTTTCAGTTTTTTCGAATGGCAAAAACTGAATTCAAAATAACAAAGAAAAAGTATGGATGTGCTGAATGGGAATAAGCCAAGTTTTGTTAAAAGCATTCCTATTCATTAGTTAACGTTTACAAATTGATTTGTCTGAAACATTTACGCCTCAAGGGGCGTATGACATTCCAACTAACACAAGGATTATATAATGAAAAATAATGAAAAATTTGATTGTATGGAATTTCTACGATGTCTTTTCGATTCAGAGCAGTTGATTTGTGCTGCGAATGTCACTTTGCTGAATAAACCGTATATCATGCACATAGAATCCAGATTATACGCATGAGATTTCCCGGCACGGGCAACTGAAAATTTCGGTAAAATCGATCTGAATCGTATTTTGAGAAGTAGTAGTGGGTAAAAAGACTTGGAGGAGATTTACGCAGGGCTAAAGGGGCGATTTCAGCATCTCGAATTTCAAAGCTCTCGCGAGAAAGAAAAAGGAGGCGAACGCGCATAAGCGGCCGAGTGCGCAGGTATTGCACATAAGGCGCATACAAAAGCCAGTGCAGGGGGGTAAGGGCCGCGGCGCGTCGTCGTGTTGTTTTGAAACTCAAGATCGAGCGCGCACTGCGCGGGCAATATTTAAAGCCGGCCGCTTCCTTCTTCCCGCGGACTCTCGAATTTCGGACTTCTCTCTTCGGGGTGGCGGGCCGAGTGGCCCGGCTTTCCTCGGCGTGTTGCCACCTGTGCCGCATCCGTTTCCGCACCGGGTGGTCCCGCCGGGAGACACGCGCCGGATAAGCGATAGCCTATGCACAGCTATCCCAAAGCGATTGACTCGCGCGCTCGCTCTTACGCGCGGTTATAAAAAAAAGAGCCGCTGCGGCCGCTTTAGTTGGTATAGCGGCGAAACGTGCAGACTATAACGATTCGGAATCCAGGCTCTCTCGCAGCGCGCAGCGATCGAACGTTTCGAACAGCTCGTGCGCGCGCGCGCGCGCTCGCGGAGAGAAAAGAGAGTTACGGAAGCGTTTAGTCATCCGCGCGCTCGTAACGAATTCTTCTCTCTCTCTCTCTCTCGCGCGCGCGCGCGCTTACGTACTCTCGGCTCCGCAGCTCTCGGCTGTGCGGTGGCGGCGGCGGTGCAGCGCTTTTAACGGCCGAGGACATAAAACGCGATAATTGATAGTCGAATGCGCTGCCGGCGCGCGCGAGGCTTGTCATTAGGCGGCTCGCGCTTTTACGGCCGAGCGTGTGAGAACCGCACGCTGCCGCCGCCGCCGCTGCTGCTGCGCGCGCGCTCCGGTCCGCGATTCTTGGGTGGTATTATGCGCGCTCGCTCTCTCTCTCTCTCTCGCGACTTCTGCATCTCGCCGAGCAAGAGAAAGAGAATTAGGGATAGTAAATAGATCGGCTGATGGCTGCAGCCGCGGCGCGCGCGCTCAGCTTTGGGGGACGTGCGCCATTTTCTAAATCAATTCGAGGAAGCACGCTAATTGCTAGTCTGTAAATTTTAAAGCTGCGGTAGGTTCTAAATGAGCGCCGCAGCTCTCCGACGCATATACACGTATACTCGCGCGGCATTCTTGCGCTTCTTCGCGCCGCACACGCCGGATTTTGTTTACATATAAATCTCGCCGCGTGTAACGTATACGTATATATATACACGCGCGCGGGTAATTAAACGGTATAGCTGCGCAGCACCGCACGCGCGCTTACGTATACGTACGTATGCGTGCATGCCTCTATTCTATATATCCTATTCCGGGACGCGTCGAAATTTACTATATTTGGAGCGCGGTAATCTCTGTTATTATATATATGCGCGTAGCGCGAATATATACGCGGACGACTCGCTGTCCCGAAAGGAAATTTATTCACGCCGGGAGTGAGAGAGATACCTTCTGTTTATCCTATAAAACTAAAACTGCTATTAAATCCTCGGCATCAAACGGAGAGCTCCACGTCGTCGCCTCGCGGCTGCACCGACACAAGCAGCAGCAGCAGCAGCAGCAGCAGCAGCAGCAGCAGCCCTAATAAGCTCTCGCAACGTAAACTCTCTGATGTGTATATATAGGAGATTTAAAAGGCCAGATAGCTGCAGCGACGCGTACACGCGCCCCCGCGACGAGCATAACAGAGACGAATCTCTCTCTCTCTCTCTTCTCCGAGATAGCGCGGGAGTAGACCTTAAAACAAAATCGATGCCGCGTCCCTTTAACCAAATGAGCCACGCGTCGCCGAGAAAATGCTCTTTTACGATAGTCGTCTCGCAATCTCGCGACACGGGAGAGTCCTCGAAAAGGGCGATGCTTGTCGCATGCACTTATACGCGTATAGTCCCGTGCGTATATCTGCTCTCCTATATAATAATAGATGCGCGGCGCAGTGTATATAGTGCACCCTTCGTTCGGGAGAGTCGAGCGCGTAAGTGTCTCTCTCTCTCTCTCAGCTCTACTCCTGCTCCGCGCTAATTTTACGAGCCGTTGACTCCAGATCGATCCGCCGGTGCGCGCCCTTACACTCTCCCCCACCCGCGCACCAGCGCGATCGCTAGTGCGTCGAGGCTCTTTCCACGACGATTGCCCAGAGTTACACGCTCTCTCTCTCTCTCTCTTTCTCTTTGCTTTTATGCGCCTTTCCTAGCGTGAAATTTCAAACTGGCGAGCGAGAGAGCGAGGGGGATTCGGCTCTCGTCTATATACATACGCGTTGCGCGTTTGTTACGAGCGTACTGATGCGAGATCGTTTTCTTCTTTCTTTGTTGCAGATTACCAAGCTCAAGATCGACAGCAATCCCTTCGCCAAGGGCTTCCGGGACTCGTCGAGGCTCACGGATTTCGAGAGGTTGGTGTTCAATTATTTTATACACCCGCGTGCCTAGCTCCCAACTCCTGCAACGCGTTTCCCAAACAGCAGTTCTCGAGTCACGCATACGCTGCTGCCCCGGCCCCGACTATAAATCTTGTCGTCGATCAAACGAATTTTTTCCAAAGCCACTCGAGGCTGGGGGCGAGAGAAAAAAAAGAGCGTGTCACATACGCGAAGCGAACCATTAACATACCTCGAGTCCTTACTTCCGCAACGCATCAATATCCCTCGAGATCATCATTCACCGCATCGTTACACATACATCCGATCCCGCATTTCCACTTCTTTTCCCTTTTCTCGCTCCGCACTCGGCAGTCGAAGAAAACAGGCGTGATAATGAAGTACAGTTACCCTTACAGGGAGACGATGGAGTCAATGCTGGCCGAGCAGCAGACGCTGAGGTTTCCGCACCGGCTGCCCTTCGAGATGGATCAGCTGCAGTCGGCGGCGGCGGCCGCCGCTGCCTCCGGCAACAACCTCAGCCTCGAGGAGAAGGCCATGTGGGCCGCCCGCTCCCAGATCATCCTGCGAGCCGCGGCGGCCGCGGCCGTCGGGCCCTACGCCCAGCTGGTCAACCCGGTGCTGGTCTATCCCTCGGCCGCGGCTGGCACCAGCCACCAGCAGCAGCAGCAGCAGCAGCAGCAGGCCGCCGCCGCGGCCCAGCAGCAGCTCTGGTGGGCCTCCTCCCTCGGGCCCACGCTCTTCGCCGCGGCCCACCACCAGCAGCAGCAGCAGCTCGCCGCGAGCACCGTCGCCCAGCAGCAGCAGCAGCAGCACAGCCCGGGCGGCGCCGGCCAGGGACCCGCCACCCCCCGGGCCGTCTACCCCTCGGCGGCGCTCTCCGCGCTCTCGGCGCACCACCGATTCTCCCCGTACCCCAGCCCCAGGACGAGCTCCGCCTCCTCCCTCAAGTCGGCCACGCAGATCGGCTCCTCGAGATCCTCGCCCTCGAGGCGGACGACGCCCTCGCCCACGGACAGCCTCTGCAGGGAAGCCCAGGACCTCTCGCCCTCGTAGTCGTCGACCGCCGCCACCGGACCGCAGTATTACGCCGACTGATCGATTCGCGTCGTCCGCGCGAGGGACTAGATTATTCGCCGATCCACTTTGTCGCATTCGCATAATCAGAGCGGACGACTTTTTTTAAGCGGCCCAGTCTTCTGTAAATAAATTCCCGTCGATTCTACGAGTCGCGAGTACAATTGCTTTACATCGCGATCTGACTCCGACTCTGCCCCTCGATGACGTATTTCGGCTTTCTGTAAGGCAGAATCTGCAAAATCCTCTATATTTCAAGCCCAGTTGCAGAGGTAAAATGCCGGGGCAAAGATAACGGCGAATATTCAGTCGTCACGTTCTATACCTTGTAAATAATTGCGCGATGTAATAATGCTGGAACTGAAGGTGGCTCGGCCAGCGTTTCCTGTATCATAAGCCTGTATATTTTGTATTAAGAAACTGTATTGTTATCGTTATTTATGTTGGAAAAAAAAAGAAACTTATAAATGGGAAGCGGCTCTATACATCGCATATTATGCCTCGTGTGTGTCGCGAAACAAATATTCCATATACCGCTTGCCAGGCGGAAACATATTCGCTTTACTTCTTCAGTATTTCGCTTTTCTCATTCGTAACGGAAATTACTCGATTCGGCGACTCCTTCAACCTACTGTAGTGCATTATTGTTTTTAAAGATTTTCAATGTGTTATCTCGCGCTTTGTACGAGAAGCGAGAAGCAATTAATTTATTGTTTTACAGCGAGGAAGGCACTGATCGTGACGTTTATTTTGACGAGATGCGGGGGAGATCGAAGAGAGAAAAAAATAACTGTTCTGTGTTCTGGGAGCTGAGGAAGGAGAGAAAAAAGATCATTATCGCTGCGGTGCATAGTACATTAGCGTAGGATGTTACAATGTTGTTAAATAAATGCTTGTATCGTCGAGAGGAACACGAGGGGCGGTAGCTGCCGGCGCTGTCGCACGAGCTACTGCCATGTATATATAATTATGTAATTCCTAAATGACAATGACAATGACAAACAGAAAATAACAGAAACTCTTGTGTCGAGTCTAAAGTGGAAAAGGCAATGTGTAACGAGGTAAGACAAGCCGAGAAAATTAATGAAAGTGTGTCTCTTGGAAAACTGGAAAAAAAATAAATGTTACGACCTTAACGATTTTCATCTACTCATCTATTATCGATGGAACGCGCGCAGAACGAGAATTACGAAGTGCAATAATCTATACACGATTTATTTATAAATAAAAACGAAGATGGAAGCAATAAAATAAGTGGAAAAAGAAACTCGAATAAAATGATACGTTTGAAAAAACCCGTCCCAATCTCTCACCTCGCATGCGTTATATTTCATCTGGAAAAAAAATTAGCCGCATCCAGCGTGTGCGCTCAATATTTCAAGCTGCAAAAACAAACGACTTGTCCACTCGCTCCAGCGCGCGTATGCACATCGCACACTGCAGAGTGAAAAAAAATCGTGCGCTTAAATGTAAATTGCCTCGAATTGGCTGCTAAACTTTTCACAAGCTTTCTCCCCCCCCCCCCTGCTCTCTTTCTCTATATATCCCTCACCTCCCCCTTTCGCAAGTCTCCTGTACGTATGCATATGCATTAGCCAGACACACACATAGACGCGAGCAGTCTCGTGAATTTCTCGCTGTACGCACACAGACACACATACACAGAGAGCAGCCAGCTCTAGTCACGAAGAGTCTCTCTCTCGGGCCCGTAATGACCGGTGTTCAAACAGAACTCGATATTTCCGGCGCTGAATAATCGCGCGCGAGCCGGCCATGCATGAAACAATTTTCCTATCCTCGCGCGCTCGCTGCAGCGGCGGCACGTCACTATAGACGCCGCGCACCGGACGCCGCAGCCGACTGCTCAAGGAGCCGGTGTGTGTATACCGTTGCGCCGCCGCCGCCGCTCTCCGGGAATAATCATTTGGCGAGCGCGTTCGCGCGATAATTGATGTTTGCAGAAAACCGAGCGCGCGCTCGCGTTCTCTCGCGGAGAGTCCGCGGGGAAATGCATGTATAACCGCCGCCGCCGATACGTATATATATGTACGCGGATTCCGCGTCGACGAGAGCTGTTATTACGGGCTACCGGCGCGCACACATATATACATAGACATGAGCGCCTGGCGACGCCTGCCTCGGAAGCTATCATCGATTTAAACTATTTCTCGCCCGGATACGCGCGGAAAGTCACGCGACGACGATCCTATATACGCGGCTTTAATTATCTCGGGATTACGTATATATCTCGCGCGCGCGGTATGTGCAGTACATTGCGGATAGGAGAGCGGCTATTTAGCTGCGAGTGTATACGGGAGAGCTGAGCTGAGACACGCCGGAAAAGGGCAGGTCTCCTGTATACTTGAGCGAGAGGGGAAGGGGTGGCTAGAGATCGCTCCTCTCGCTCGGCGGCTGACTGACGGCGATTTAATCTTACGTGATAATTGCCCGGTGCGCGCAGGAAAGCCACCGCCGACTGACTGACTGACTTTGCGCCAATTGAAAATCAGTGTTGCATAACTTTAGTTAAAGACACGCGAGAGAAAGAGAGACAGGCGTCTTGTTTGCGTTTTGCTCGAGAGGCTTCGCTCTTTTGTCTTTCTCTCCTGCCTTCTTTTCTCGCGGATTTTTTTGTCTTCTCTCTCACTCTCGGCCGTTTCTTTTTTCTTTCAATGCGCGAAAAATGGTCGGAAGCTTATGCAAACGCGAGAAACAGGAAATATATACACTCGGCAAGGTAAGGCGGCCGATACGCGAGTCGATATCGGTGATCGAGCGGCCAATATAATTCGCTCGTGTCATAACGCGATATTATATCCTAAGACTTTATCTACGCCGGTGCAGCGCCAACTAATTAACACCTGTTTATCACGGTAATACGCGACATATTGTGCAAGCGCTCGCGTATATTCGCGGACAAAAAGCAGCGGCTGTATAGCGAGAGCTGACCGGTCACAAATCACTGGTCTCTCCGGCAACATCGAATTTTCATTCGTACGAGAGAGAGAGAAACGCAGCCGAGGCAGAGAAAGAGAGAGAGAGAGATAGTGGTAGAGAGTCGCAAAGTTATTCACGAGCAGTATACACCTAGAAAATGGCGTCGTTTGTAAGCGGCGGCGGGCTATTTCAAATTAAAAAGCAAAATCACCACAAATCATCCTTTCCCATCCATTGTCATCATTTTACTCGCAAATTTCCCCATTTATGACCTCACGCGCCGTAAATCACCGTCGATTTAACAATGCCGATGCGCGCGCGCGTGTTAGCCATCGGTGTGTGCAGCGCACGCTATACATATATACATGCCCGCACACACACGCGCGTGCACGTGTGTCCCGATGCATATATATGTATATACAATATACATGTACGCCGTATATGCAGAAGCGCCGCCGCCGCCGCCTGCCGCCGCTGCAGAGCTACGACTTTAATTAGAAATTCGTCACGCGTGCGAAACGCATGCGCGCTCGTGAAAACGTCATGTACGTGTGGCGGGTATATAGCGTGCCAGTACAGTATATGTGTGTATGTGTGCAGCAGCGACGAGTCCGAAAAAAGCTGTGCGAGCTGCAAAAAGTCACCGGTGACGCGCACAGCACACGAGGCACACTCGCCCGCCGAACTCATTTGCAAAATCAATAGAATACACACATATACATGTCTATATATATAACATGTACATATGTATGTAGGGGAGAGTAGTTCAGTGTAGCACATGAAACGTACGTACAATCGGACAATTTCGACTTATCCTTTAAACGATATATATTACACTGCACAGTGAAAATTCAAATTGAGAAGTTGCTTATCTGTTCTCCGCCTAACAGCGAAAATTTCATTCGCGGTAAATTAACCGACTTTTGAAAAAGTTCACGTGCATTTAATTAGTATAAAATGTGCAATTAGCGCCAACTTCTCGAAGACTCGCCCAGCGTGTCTGCAGATGTAATTTTCCTGTCTCGGGCATATCGCGCAATCAATTCGATGAAAATCCAAGGTTTCAAATGGATTTCGTTGCCGGAGATAAGCATCTCTGAATGTGAAGGACGGGTTCGCGCTCGAAAGGTGTATTGTCGAAATAAATGATTTGCATCGCAGTGTAAAAATTTTTTATTCCGATCTTTTACGCAAGATTGTATCATATTTATTCGATGGTTATAAGTACTTTTTATGGAAATTCTTCCTATGACGTTCAACTTGAATTCAAAAACGAAAAACAAAGAAACAACGCGTTTTACCTAAGCACTCGAATGAAACAAAGAATCTGTGGAATTTGTACGCGGTAAAATTTATAGAAATGAATTTTTGACCGTCGGCGTTGAAATGCCAGATTAACTAATCGAACTCTAACTCTGAAGAATCTATTCTATTTATATTTACGAGAACTGCACAAGTATAGAATAAACTCGCCTCAGCGAGTCGGAGAGCCATAATCAGTCATCACATGCGCACTGGGCGTTAGCTATATCATTTGCAACTCTCTCGCGGTGTCTCCTGTATACACACTATCTCTCTGCCTCAGCAATTCATGACTCGGCACTTTCACGCGAATATCGCGCACGAGTCTTTTCGATGCGTGTATAGTATATATATATACGTATATATAATGGGGTACCGATACATCGCGACTAGAATGAAAACATCACAATCAATTATAGGAGGGAGAAAAAGCCGGAGCGCGCAATAACCCATCGACAACTGCCTCATATTGCCGTTGAGCCGCGAGCAGTTAAAATCCCATCTCGGCGCGCTCATTCTCCTCTTTCCCACACAACACACGACACACAACAACAATGCTCTCTCTCACTCGGTCTTTCTTCGTGGAGCGCGCAGCTTTCGCGGCGGCGGCGGCGGCGGTGGCGGGCGCATAAATACCTGCGCTCGCGCGCATATATACCTATACCTATACACATTGTCGAGGAGTCGAACGCGTGCGGCGGGTCTGCAGCACGAGGAGAGCCGCGCGCGCGCGCATATCTTTGGACGAAGCGAAGAAACACGGTTGCGCCGCGGCCGGTCAATCCTTCGGCCGTAAATCAAACTCGCGCGGCGAGAAAAATGCGGCGCGCTGGTAGCCCCCGTGAGCGAGAGACGAAAGAAAGCGCGCGCGGATATCTCGGCGTTGAAACGCGACATGAAGGCATTACCGCGGGAATTAGCATAACGTCGGCATAAATATCGACAACGGCGTAACCCGGCCGCCGCCGCCGCCGATGCAGCTCTCTCGCACACACACACACACACACACGCACAAATGCCTGCTATATACGTAACGCAGCCCCGAGTAACAGAGCCGTCGGCCGATCCAAAAGAAGTTTTTTTTAAGGACCGCCGAAGACGCGGACGCGCGTCGGCTTCGCTTTGCCCGGCTTCTGCAATTTTTCTTTCTCCTCTCGTTCTCTCTCTCTCTCTCTCTCTCTGTCTCTCAGTGCCCGTGCACGGCGAGTATTATGAACGTGCGCAGCGCGAGCGTGAAAATTGTGCTTTCGCGGGAAAAACGTTATATTATCCGCTTTCGACCGCGCCGCCGCCGCCGCGTATACTACGTTGTAACCGCGCCGCACTGCTTTGTGGGCCTTCTCAAATAACTGATTCATGCGTGTATATCTCTCGTTATAATTTGTGCGCGCGCACATGGGAGTCTCGAAGAGGAAGTATTAGTTATTATTATAGTTATGTATTAGAGACTCGCCGCCGTTCCAACTATTTTCTAGAGAGACTCGCAAGTGAGAGGGAAGAAGAAGCTGTAAGTGCGGCAGCCGTAAACTTAATTAGTTTATATCGTTAAATCGTCTATTTTATAGGACTGCGCGAGCATTCGGCTCGCCCGTAGCGTCTCTATAAGAGACGCGTGCGTGTGTTATGAAAATCTTGTAAGTAATATATTCAAATTACGCGGCACTAAGTACCGACCAGTATTATACATCCTTAATCAATTCAATCAAATTTGTCTCTCTGATGGTTCATGTACGACAGAAAGTGAGGGAGAGACGAATCGCAGCCTGATTAACAATCAAGAGTCGGCGAAAATATATTGCCGATAATTTTTCGGCTTTTCAAAAGCGATGTAACTTCACCTTCGGCAGGATTTATCGCTCAAGTTTTTCCCCCCCAAAATATACGTACTCTCGCGAAAGAAATGGGACGATGATGCGCGGCAGTGCCCGCACGAGCTGGGACATCTGTCAATCAGAAAAAACTGCACAACACTGTACTGCGACGAGGGCACGCTCTCTTCTTGGAAGAAAAAAAGAAATAAGCCATCTTTGTCACTCTCTCGCTTCGTCGCGATGCGTATAGCCCGTGTAATTTAGCCTCGAGCAAAGAAAGAATCCAGCTGCCTCCGTTTTACGCGTTTGCGAATCGCCAAAACCAACATGCGCGCGTTATGTATACACACACACGCACACACACACATATACGTACGGGAAGAGGCTGAGAAAGAGAGAGACTCGCAAGGCAATATTTCATTAGCGATCTCGCAGCGGCGCTGCTGAATCGGTGGCGATTTAATGCGAGATGAAGGCATTATAAAGTCATTAGGGAGTCTCACTCTCTCTCTCTCTCTCTCTCTCGCTCCTCCTCGGCACGCACATCCAACGGCTCTCTATATATTCCACGCTGCATTCGCGCAGCTCTATATATGTATATACAGCGACTTGTGTATGCATGTGCCTTACGTGCGGCTCGCGTGTGCGCGCATCGCCAAGCGCGAGTCCAGTCTCTCTTTATTTGAATACACAAAACATTAACGGCACTTGCTCGATCCTCGCTCTTCGCATATCCTCGCTCGTCTGCGCGCGCGTGCGTAAATATTGCGGGTGCGTTGCCTACATTTTTTGGAGAACAGCTGTTTTAGCGAGAAAAGCTTCTTGCTCGCCAACTTGGGTCAATGTTTTCTTTGTTTACTAATGTGCATGTGCAGTAGTTATTTATGGATATACTCGTGTACCCATATTTGGGTGTACACATTGATTGATTGACGCGATAAAAATTGAAATTATAAAACGGATATGTTACGATCTTGTAATATAAATAATGCTTTTTTTCCTTTCTGATAATTTCGTATTTATATACCAAAATGGTATAGCTTTAAATTATTTTTAATCGAAAAATATGTTTAGATCACTTGTAAAAATTGAATGTTATGTACGTAGATCTCAGAACTCTAACAGTTTCGTTATGATCCATAATTCTTTTCTACTTTTTAGTTACATTAACCTAGAAACAGGGATGTAAAAAATCTTTATTATTGCATTAATTTTACTTCACTGATACGTAGCGTGTATATATGTTATTTGTAACACCAATCAAGTACGTTTTTATTGATTATATGTTAGTTATTATGTATACAATATAAATGTATACAATAATACATATATATGTACAATCCGTGATATCGAAAACACATTAACAACTTGTGACAATACATTATTTCCTAAACGTTACATGATCTAACAAGGAATTAAGGTTTGCACATCGAATGTCAACAGTTCTTCCATCCATGTTTGCGCCTCGAGTAGATTGCCGTGAAAGAGGATTGTCCGGATCAAGTACTATGCAATCCGTAAGAGAAAATAAAATTTTTAAAATATCGTTTTCCAACTTTTTAAATTTCCTAATTCTATCTCAATTAGATTTTCGGTTATGCTACTTTACTTCAAGTTTTAAGGAAAAAATAAATGTTTCGGCTGATCAATCTCGCATAGAACTACTCATATACTGTAGATGTACAGCAAGTGCAATGTGTATGTGTGTCTCGTCATCTCTGATGTGTGTAAGTGAGTCTTTATACTGACTGACGGATTCATTGGTAAGACTTATTACATATTCAAAGACTAAAAATACTTAATGCATATATTTTTAGAAAGTGGTTGTTTACTACGCAAGCATTTTTCTAAATTCCACCCCTAAAAGTCTATATAAGCCGGGAAAGTGGGATAAAATGGAGTAAAATCAAGAATTCGGTTTTCTTCCAAAGCATTTCGTGCCAAAGTTCAAAAACACTTGTAGTAAATAAAAAATGTTTCAAAAAGAAACAGTTGGAATTCTAGAAATTCTAGAACTTCTATATATCCAATCGCAAAGTGATGAAATAGAGTGAATTGGTATTTCGGACTAATATTTGCGTCGACGCGACGATGAAAATCTAGAATCACATACCTATTATCATTCGATCGCTCTTCTCGCTCCGTCTCGCCTGCAACTCCTTTATTATGCATACACGTTATTTTACAAGAATACACTTTACACAAATATATAAGCGTATACGTGTATGTACCTATATATATATAACGGGCGATTCGTCTGTCTTACTTATACAGTGCGAGTTTAATATTAACAATTCGGTTAGGACGGCAAGTCTCCGCGGCATGTACTTATACGCTACACATACGGCTATACATATATGCATGTCGCTCTTTCTCATTCTGCCGCCGCAGAGTTTAATGCTCATCCAGCGTGTCTGTTAAATCGTTAATTACCCTGTATATCCGAGCCGAGCCATCTCCTGCGCGCCGCAGCGCACGCGAGTCTTCTCTCTTTCTCTCTCGACTGCACGTATATATATATATATATATATATATATGTATAATGTATATGTATATAGGGTGAGGCTTTGGCTTTGAATAAAAAATGCTTTAGCCACCGTTCGCGCGCGTTTAACGAACGACTCTCGCGCTGTTCTAAGCGCTTTGCGTAATGGCCGCGAGAGGCTAGCCTGAAATTTTCTTATTACGGAGATCGTAAATACTCATTTGAAATTCATACTTTTATATACACTAGCGCGCGAGAGAGCGCGCCAATATTACAGGATTTTTACGTTTCCTGTTGTGGGGCGAAAATCAGCCGCTCCTTCACTCTTATAGCTGCTGCTGCTGCAGTTCTCTCTATATAGTGCACAACGCGCGCGCACTAGCTCATTTTCATTTAGTTTCGCACTTAACCGTTTCTCATTAGCATTGCGAGAATATTTTCAGCTTAACGATCGCCATTCGCAACAATGGATCGTTTAAACAGCACAACATTCGATAACTTCCCTATACATGTATATATGGATAGTGTATACAAACGTATCGTGCCTAGACGCGCATGCATATATACATTCCGAATATTCGAGTGATAACAACAGTATATATATAAGACGAAAGCGCCGAGAACTGCCCGCGGTAATCATCGCGCTATGCAGTCGCTCGATGATCGTTACGTGGGCGCGCTCGGCCCGGCCTAACAATCCATTTTTTTATGGTATATATATATACGGCCGACCGCAACTTCAATTTACAACGTCCGCCGCGGAGAGTCTCTATTGACTTACCGTCTCCTCGGCCGTCCAGTCGACCATTATGCGCAGCTCTGAATAATACAAACGGTGCGCGCGCGCGATATAGACGGAAGACAAGAGTCCGCGGAGCCGAAAGAAATAAAGAGCCTATTCGCCGCGGCGGGAGGGGACAGCGGCAGTCAGCAGAAGCCGCTTTCTCTCTCTCTCTCTTTCTTCGTCGTGCAGTCTCGAGAAGTCGAGAGAGAGAGAGAGAGAGAGAGAGAGAGAGAGAGAGAGAGAGAGAGAGAAAGCAACCGACGCGAAACGCCCACTTCCGGCGATACCGGAGAGCCACCGCCAACACCATAACAGCGACTCCGCGATGTGTTTTGCGCGCGGCGCTCGTTTGCCTCCTCAAAGGCCAAACCGCAAAGTGAGGAGGTGTGCAAAATCATGTTAGAATTAAACAGTGCGGGGATTCACCTGCGCTCGCTCACCCCCTTTCCTCCTTCAGCTATTACTGCACACGATATACTCTGCTTATTGTGTATAAGTAGATAAATAATACGAGGAGAGAGGGGGGAGAGAGGGGGGAGAGAAGGGGAGAGGACTTTGCAAAAAATTCGCTCCCTGTATAGACAAGTTTTTCTTCCGTTTCTTGTACGCTCGCTCGTCGACGATCGGCTGCGCAGCTCGTAATAAGCTGGCTCATCACCTGCAACAGCGGCAGCAGTAGCCGCTAAAGTTAATGCGCGGTGTATATTATACGAAAGAGAAATAAAAGTGATACGAGAGAGAGGTCAGTCCGGTTGCATTGCAGCAACAATAGACGCGCCGAGGTGGCGGCGGGTCTACATAGAAAACGAGTACGTGCTGTGCAGTATACGTATAGGTGCATACGTGTACAATACAGACACACGTGCACGAAGGAGAGGTAACATCGAGGCCCGAAAGCCATCAATCAAGCGGGCATTTTTGAAAACACGTAACAGAACCCGCGCGCGCGCGCGCGCGCCGGCTGAAACGTGAACTTTGAAGATTTACACGCGGAAAGATAATATTACATTATTCCCGGCTCTTTTTCTCTTAACGGCCGAATCGAATGCACGCGGAGCGGAGAGAGAGAGAGAGAGAGCGGATCGACGCGTGTATAACGCGATAAAAAGCTACTCGGCGCTGCAGCGCCCCCGGCGCTCGCTGCAGCAGAGAGCGAGAGAGAACTAGCCTCATTAATTATGCCCACTTTACAGGTGCCAACAACTCTCTCGATTATCTGATCCGATCCGATCCGATCCCGCTCGCGCTCGCGCGCATGCGCATTCTGTCTCTCCTCGCGAGAGCGAGAGCCCCTCAGTCGAGAAACAACGCTCTCCTCGCTCTCTGTAATACGTGTGCAGTGCATCGCGCGCACCCACACGCTCGCTCTTTTGTACTACTGGACGCGTCTGCGCCCTCCGCGACGAGTCCCCCCTCCCTTCCTCTCCACCCCTTTTCCGGCTCTCTGGCGCGCGCATACGCTCTTCGGAGAATTGCTTTAGGAGCGAAAAAAAGGATTATTTAACGTTACACCACATCGATTATCGATCGTTACGGAGCGGCTCTCTCTCTCTCTCTCTCTCTCTCTCTTTCTTACTCGAAAAAATGTCGTAATTGCTCGAAGAAAATAATTGGCTCGCCGGGAGAAAGAAAGAGAGATTAGAGCTCACTCGCACACCCCGACGAGCTATATAGTATAATAGAGCGAGAAAAAAGCTGCAGAGAACGACGGCGGCGGCCGCGTTATAAAGAAGAAAACGACCGTCGCTCAGTAGCAGCGGCGGCCTGCCATTAACGATCTCTCGAAGCCGAATAAGCGTAAATATAAGGAGAAAAAACGATCGGTGCGATCGCGATTTTCCGCGTCGCGCCCGTTCGCTCGTTTCTCCGCGGCCGCACGCGGCTCGTACACATACGTGACTCGTGAGAAAGGATGCATTATCTCTTCCACGCGCTTGCTATACGGGGTACACCTATATATATATATATATATGTGCGCACTCTCTCGCGGGGCGCGAGGAGGGAAAATAAAATGGCGGAGCGGGCGCCGATAGGTCGAGTTGTCGAGTATCGATTGCGTCGCCGCCGCGCAGCCCAACTTATGTATATACACTCTCGTGTACTGTGGCGACGCTCGCGTTCGCCACGCGTAACACAGCCGCCGACGACGACGACGACGAGCGGATGTGGCTACCCCGGGAGTGTATGGGAGTTACTTGGAATATACAGGCGCGGTGTGTCCACGATTTTCCTTGGAATCGTGTATTGTATACCTGTAAGTGTATGACAGGAAATTAAAACGTATGGATATAGCTCCGTCGAGCAGCTCATTCGCAGTTTTATCGGAAAAGTAAATCAGTCGCTGTGGATGTGGTGGCGTATTGCGAATTTTTGTAGCACACCTTCGCCATCATAATATCTTAATGCCTCGTTAAAATAAATCTTCGAGGTCTTATCGGCGCTTTTATCCTTCACAATCGCAGTTATATATGTGTCTGAGAATGCAAAAATTATGCAAAGTATCGTGTCGATTTTCTTTGAGAGAGGGTTTCAATTATGCTTGTTTAGATAAAAGGTGGAGTTGTGTGGGGGTGAAACTGAAGAACAATAGCACTATATTTCTGTCAATTTTACCAATGTATATACTAAAATGTTGACTGAAATTCGCTTATAAATCCCGAAATCAAACTGAAAGCCACTCGCTCCATGTGTATATGGGTGGAATCTCTGTTCGTAAGTCGTGCTCAAAAGTGTAGTTAAATATTCAATCCTTTACGACAGACACACACACACACACACACACACACCTATTTTCCAATTCAAGACAGTTCCAAATCCATTAATTCATCGGATAACTTTTTACACGTATACGCAACGACAAAGCAACCGAAAACCCAACGAAATCCGCGAAGAATAATCCGAGTCACGCACTCGCATCCCCTGCGCACAAAGGCTGCATTATCGAGTCCTCGACAATTTCCCCGTTCGTTCGCCGTTTCAGCTCTTTACATTCGGAGCGAGCGGCTCGCCGCGCGCATTATATAGCCTCGACTCTCCGCGCGCGAGTTTCGTATTTCGACCTTCGGGGGGCCTCTCTCGCTCAGTGTCTCGCGCGCCGCGCGAAGCAACACTGTAATATTCGTCATCGCGCCTGCGGTAGTTCTTGGCTTACCGCCACGCGGCGGCGGCGGCGGCGGCGGCGGCGGTGCGGGCTCGGATGTCTCGCTGCATGCGCCGAGTCTCGACTCTTTTCGCTGCGAGAGTCCGCGAAGCGAGTTTGCCCGGTTTCTTCGGAAAGACTCTCGATTAGGGCATTCTCGGGGCCGGCGGCTGTCCTCATCCATCAACGGCTCGGTGCGCGCTGCAGCAGCAGCGAGAGAGATGCGTAAGTTTGACCTTAGAGCAGCGAACTATATGCTTGAGCAGTCGATCCATCAACGTTTCGCGAAAATTCGAGGAAAAACTGTGCGAGGGCTCGATTTTCCAGCTGGTCATCTCGCCGCCGCGTGGAAAAGTGGAAAAGACAGAGGATGGACAGGCGCATGATCCGGCCAGATACAAGCGTATTATGCATTCGTTCCGCTGAGTCTCGTTTTCTGTGTTATGTATCTCTCGTTCTTCGGTGTATAATATCGGGTACACACACACTGCCGCGCAGCTCTTTGTCGAGGAGTATATAGCACACACACTGACTGCTGTGCGGTGGGATGACAATGGCGTCGACTGTTCGTCGAGACTCCAAATATTTTCACAGCCACGCGATCGCTCGCTTTGTCACGATTTCGGAGTCGGACGCTCTGCGACTATTATATGCGCGGCGTGTATACATATATAGAAGCTTCTTTTTTTCACTTTCTCGCCTCTCTCCGCCTCTGTGTACGCGCTTTCCACGGCTGTCTGTTTACTTCGGATTTGGGGAGACGAGCGACACTGCGGATGCGGGGATTAGCTTCGATTTTGGGGAAAAGCGTGTGAGGTGCACACGCCGCTCTCTACCTGCTCTTTCGTGTATACGGGACGTCAGATTTTCCGTCGGGAGCACCAAAATATTTTCCTATTTTTCGAGTCTCGGGTAATTGGACGCGCTTTTCACTCGTCCGGATCCTATCTGAACTCGTTTTTAATCGCGTCTATTATATAGGTACAACATTGACTCGACAATTTTTTTCATAAAAAAAAAGTACATCGATATCAGTCTCTCTCTCTCTCTCTCTCTCGCAACGGGAGCAATGTATAGCGGCAATCAATTTTAGCGAAATTTCGAGACTCGAAGATGGAAACGTTCCGGGAAAAGCCACGTCACACGCGGCGTATAACGAGCTACACGCGAGGACTCGTCAAAATCTAAATGGAAAATCTAATGCGTTATAATATCCCGCAGCAGTAACCGCAAGTACATTCGGTGTATACATGTGTATACAAACACACACACGGACGCGTATGGGAGCGCAATCGTTGAGGCGGTAAAAATCCAGCTCTCCCCGAACGATCGTTTGATCGATGCACTCGCGCGTAAGTGGACACTTTGTATCGGCTGTCAAACACATTTTACGTGTGCTGGAGGAGATTTGATCGATCGACTTTGGGCCAGGAAATTTCGATATAGACCGCAGCAGGTAGCGAGCTCTCAGCGGGGGCATCGACGGCCTGTAATCTATCCTGATCCTGAGCTCGCGGCTCGCTGTGTTTTCATTTTCGGATTACGGCGAGGAGAGCGCGGCCGCCGAGTTGCTGCATTGACGCATACAACGTGCAATCTACACAGTATATACATGTAGCGTATATAATGCACTCTGCGCGTACGCATCACAGCTCGCTTCCGCGCTTGACGAATTATCATTTAACCGGGATTCGCCGGGCTGCGAGCGTCGAAATTCGTCGAGATCGTTATACACTCGTCGACTCGACCGCCACAATATATTATATATATATATATATCGGTATGTCTCGAGCAGTTAATTATACGTTATGAAGAATTGCTCTGGATTCTTGCTTTCCGGTAATTTTTCACCTCTCCCATTCCAAATGTATATTATGTATACATAAGTATTTGTATATGGAAATGTTTTATTCCACGTTCACGCGGGAGATATGACAAATCGCTTCTTTCGTATGAGTGAGAACAGTTGGGAATATAATGCGCCGCGCGGGACTGAGATAAATCGATGCTGAGGAATCTCTGTAAATCGACGAGAGAGAGAGACGCTCTCCGTCAGTGTTTTCATTCGGATATCAGATTCCCTTCGTCTCTCATTAATTCTTCGAGAATTCGCAGGGACATTATCATTGATTTATAAGAATGGAGAATCACGTGTGCTGCTCCCACTGTGCGCAGACACATTAAATGTCTTATGCGACAACGCTTTGTCTATTAACAACGCTCCACACGTCTTTGTTCAGCCAGGTCGACCCAATTCACCGCAGCTATTTTCAATTCAGCCGCATGATTTACTACGATTTCAACAAAATTAAAAAGAGAAAAATGTGTTTGACCGAGTTTCGCCACCTGCACTGCATATGTCGAATTTCACTGAAAAATTGCACTTTTCTTTGGTCTAGAAATCGAAAAAATTTTTTTAAAGCTAGAGGTTTGGGACCAATGGGACTTTATTCTGTAAGCCAAAAGATGATTAAAAATGCCGAGGAACATGCGAAATATAGAATATGAAAATTTAACATGGGGAGGCATATGGAGGAAAAAGAAAAAATTGACTATTCGGAATTTTATTATTATTTTTTTTTTTTAAATGAGCATAATTTTTGATGAGAGCATCGAAACTTGGCATACTTTTTTTAAATTAAAGCTCTTTTCTAGTACTTTATTATAGTGTTATTCGAAATTTTATTGGTGCCTCGGGAACATTCGTAGTCGTTATTATTCCACTGTTTCAACGCATTAATTTGCTGTAAAAAAAGCGTAAAGTCGCTCAAAAATATGCAGGTTACTAGTAATTTTTCCCATGTTCCTCTGCACTTTTGACAAACTTTCCGCTCACAGAAGAAAGTCTGATCGGTCCGAAACCTCTAGTTTTAAAAAAATTTTTTCGATTTCTAGACCAAAGAAAAATGCAATTTTTCAGTGAAATTCGACATATGGGTACTCGAGAGAGTATAACAAAATTATTTTTATGAAATAAAACGTGTTCTTTTTGGCATCTATAACGCGATAAGCGATGAAACTCGATTTGTAGAGATGAATTTGGTCAATTAATTACAAGGAAGGAGAAGTAAAACGTTTTCCTAGGTATAAATGGCGCCACGATCGCTCAGTGGAACGCTCCTAATTAAACGCGCGCATAGTAAAAAATAACGGAAGAATTTTCGAAAGGACGGTTAGCCGAGCTTTTACGGTTATATGTGTGCGTGTGGTAGACGGGATCGATGCAATCCCATTGGGGATACATCTGTGCGGGGCTACGGGGCCACCTGCATCGGCGCTCGCGTATTTCCTCGGTCTCGACCGCAAGCACGTACGATCTATTATACGCCAGTAGAGATTCTTCTCTCTGCGGCTATACAGCCGCATTATGCATGTCCTCGTCGTTCGCTAAATATTTGGACAGCCTCGGCTTTTCGCTCGTTCTATTGTCGCCCAATCGAGAATCAAAGCGTGTCCCACACTCTCACCGACGTGGCCGTATATTCTCAGTTTCTCACTGTTGTATTGGGGGACGAGTTGTTCATAATAGCTAGTATAAACGTTCACGAGTATGTGGTTTGGCTGTAATTGTGTATTTTTAGTTGTATATATATTGCGACAAATATATACTAATTTTTAATAATCTGAGTAGAATAAACGAAGAAGGTGTAAGCACCTCAGAAAAATCTATATTGAGAGAAATAAAGAGTAAATTTTACCATGCTGTTCGTAGTAAATTTTAGAAAAAGTATACGGTAGAATTTACAAAAAGCTGTATGCCTCCATATGGTAATTTATTTTATTAAAAGTCCTTTGTTACACTGTTTCTATTTCTTCCACTAGAGTGATCACAATGTTTCGTGATCCACTAGTTAAAATCATTCCATAAGTTATACTCATTCCTGGCATATCATGTTGCGTCTAAGATAGGACTACTCGTCATCTTCCTGTTGAGCCCACCGAGTAGTCCCGGGCGAAATGCACTTATATATACTTTGAAAAAAATCATTAAATTTCAATCTTTTTAAACAATTTTTTGGCTCTAAGAGTCAGATAATTTCAGAATTGTAATAATTTTTTTTTTTTTATATTTACAGTCTGCGGCCGGATTACCGAACAGTATGGTAAAATTTATTGTAAAGGCTGAAATATAAATCCTTCTGAGGTTGGAAAGGTCTAAATAAACGAAATCAAAATTTACTGTGTGTATGGTAAAATGTACTCTATACAATTTCTCTCAGTATAGATTGTGGAATAAGTCAAGTATTAGTATCTTTCGAAAAATTAATTTTATGACTAATATGTAAATAAGTAAAAATTAACAGGAAAAAAATTAGTTTACTCTTTATTGATACAGGGCTACGGGAGGAAATATACTTTACTCTGCAATTTAAAAAGATTATGTGTATAAATAATGGCCGAATAGAAAAATATCGTTGGAACAGATAAATATAATGGAATAAGTTAAAATGACGCTGTGCGGGTCGGTATACGCATTTCATCTGTACACAGTGTACATCTACATAGAGACAATAGGAGGCGCAAACGAGAGCAATGCCTTATACAATACGCCAACACCGCGCGGCGACCGCGAGAGGATTACCATTTTGGCGAAGGGAGCTAAACACGCGCAATTGCAGCGGCGGCAGACATCTTGCGCGCCTATTAATTTTCTCCTTGTGCGCGCGCGCGCCTGCTGCTACACTATACACGCTTCCCCTCCCCCTCCTCACTCTCTCTCACTCTCTTTTTTCCTCTTTTCTTCGGTATAGCGTGCGCAGTATAGCGACGTGCTTATATTGCGCAAAAACGATAGCGGTTCGCTCCTGAAAGCCGTTCGCTCTCGTCGACTCTGCCTCTCCGCCCTTGGCTGCTGCTGCCGCCGCTGCCGCAGCGCGAGCTTCAATTGCCGCGCCGAATTTGGACAATACGGATCGAGGCTTTTTGTGCACACTGCAGCCGCGCGGCACTGTTTCATGTCTTTTATTGGCTTGCCATATATATTTCGCTTGCACGGCTGTACATACAGACGTGTATAGTGTACATACGTACGTGTATATGCAAGGCTGCGAATGAAAAGCTTAGCCTAGAGCCGTTCTCTCGCAGTTGGGTAAACTCGATAACCGGGATAATTGCCGGTGATGTGTGCAGCGCTGCGCTCGCTCGGCTCTCGTAAAAATCATGGTCTTCCGTACCGGTCTCTCTGTGTGTGTGTGTGTGTGTGTCTTACTCGCAGCTTATCGCTTTCGTGCAGTCTATCGAGTGCAGAGAGAGAGCGCGAGGAAATGCGAGCGGCACGCGATATATAGACGCGCCGCCTCGAGTGAGAGATCTTAGTTTCGAGCGCGAGGAAAGTCACCGAGTCGTGCCAGCGATCAGACGTGTCCGAGAGCCGGCAATTAATCAATCGCTCGTTTCTCCTTGGCCCCCGCGCCCCCACAGCCTTTCACACCCCGATCGCGCGCGCTCGTCTTCCAGGAAGCACGAGCAATTGACCTGTCGCCCGAGAGGCCCGAGAGCCGGGACAATGAGGACTCGCGTCGCCAAAGGCTGCACGCAATTCCAGCCAAGGCCCGCTCCACTCCTCCTATATACACAATCGCTATGCAAGCGAGAGACAGAGAGAGAGAGAGAGAGATACTCTAACCAACGGCTCATGCCGCATAGCGACTTCGACGAGAGTAGATAATATCCTCCGAGCGAGGCACATCCGCTCGATCTGCGAGAGGTGAAACGCAATGTGTATATGTATATATAACAGAGGTGCTTCGCGCGCGGCTTATTGCAGCCGCGTCGTCTGGGACGAACGTCTTCGCGCAGCACCCAGTGAAAATATAATCCCGAATAATCCCTGCGTTCGGTTAAAATTACGCGGATATTATATGTGGCCAGCTCGCGGCTAATGCGCTCGTTTGATTTTATTGCAGCGTATAATTGTATTATTCAGGTGCATTATACATTGGAGATTCTAGCAAACATTGTATGCGAGAGACAATGCGAATTCATTGCCGTTTGGTATTTACAATTTCACTGACCAGATTGTCAAATCTTCTACAATATAAGTTTTGTTCTTTGAGTTTCAAGTTCTATTTATCATTAATTAAAGCAATCGTTCGCAAAAATGTCTCTGATAGTTATTGCGTAACGTTTTCAGTCTACGCTTCATCGCAGAAAAGCCATATTTCACTTCCGTCGAATCTTGCATCAATCGCTGTCCCGTAAAATATTTCTGTTCACTCAATTCGGTTTGACGCTTTCTACTCTGAAACAGATTTGTAGCGTTACGCATTTGCCTAAAAATTAATTCGAGCAATTTTCTCGCGAGAAATGTTTACGACTTTTTTACCATTTGCAAGTCATAATTTTTCTCACAAATCTTTGGTTCGATGTTATATACCGTAATGTTTAAACGAATATGCATCTCTTTCAAAATTCGGTCTGGCAGCTTTCAGCCGCTTTTTCCCCCAGCAGCAAGCAGAATAAATCGACACTGCGAGCGCTACCACAATCCAAAGACAGATCCGAAGGACTTTTATCACTTTCGGCATTCCCGCACCTCAGCCGCGCGGTACAATTAGAAAATTAACCGAATTGTCGAAAGTTGCGCAATGACAAGCGTAATAGTAGTGCGCGCGTTGTCAGATAAGGGGCTTGCGTTTTCAGCAAATTCCCGCTCTAAAGGCAGACTCCGTCTCTCTCGCGCAGTGCTACGGCTTTCCGTCAATTAGACGCGTAGTCTATATACGCTCGACGCGTTAAATATAAAAGTACAAGTTTTCCGCGCGGGAGCATTATTTTGCAAGCGCAATAAGCTATAGCGCGCGCACACGCGTTATTTCGACGAAAATGAAAGGCGACTTTAGCCACCCTGTACTTGCGCGTATATACATTGTATCATTTGCGCATAGTCTATATGCGAGCCGTACCTCGAGCCGTATACAAATATAGCTATACATATCGCGCGCGGATAACCGGTAAGCGTAAATTACAGGTATATATATCTCGGTTCTCGCTTTGCCGAGTTGCACTCTGTCCGTCTTTCTCTTTCTCTCTTTCTCTCGGCAATTATCTCGCGAAGGAATGCCCCAATTCCTTGGGCTTCATCCGAGACTCGCCGCCACCGCCTCCCTCGTGTTCGCGATGCTATCGCGCGCGCGCGCGCGCGCTCGATTTTCTTATTCCCGCCTGAAACGCGCGTCGGTATTTTAGCCTTGTTCCACCTCCTATACACGCACACGTACACGCTCTCTTCCTTTATCGATAGTATCGGGCGAAAAAATTCCGCCCCCGTGACGGGTGATGACTTTTTTTAACACGCGTCTCGCCGCTTCGGCGTAGAGAGCTAGTTGCATGCATACATCGAATGCTTTGCAAGCTTCGCGCTCGCAATCGCTATATACACGGCAAAACTAATATATCTGTTATAGAAAACACGGCGGCGGCTTGGCTCGAAAGGGCTCGAAGCGGGGCGACAGGCTCGATCGGTTCGATCTCCAGCATTTCGCTAAGGCTTCTCCCTCTCTCTCTCTCTCTCTCCTCTCTGCTATACACGTCGGATGATATATCCCCCGCTTGCGATAGTCATCGCGGCGTACAGCCGCTCGCGCGCGCTATCGCGCTATAAATACGTGTACGTAAAGCGGCTCTCTCTTTGGCGCGAGCGCGCGGGGCGGATGTGTCGGAGGTAATTGAGGCCCGGGGTCAGCGGCTCGGGTCGCCGGCACCGAGTAGTCACGAGTCACGAGAGAGAGAGAGAGAGAGAGAGAGATGAACAATGCACTGCGAGCGATTCTTTCTTCTCGCCTCTCGGACGCGCGCGCGCGCGCGTTCTTCTTTTCGCGAGCTGCGCTCGCAACCTTTCGCAACAACCTTTGTTCGTCGCTCTGTATAAGCGCATACGCGTGCGCGCGCGCTCGTCGCCGGACGTCCCATTATCTATACACGTTACACGTAATCCTCCGTGCAGTTCTTGGCTGCGCTCTTTCTCTTTCTCACTCTGCGGCTTATTTTAATCGGAGCGAGAGAAAACGAGCGTGTATGCGTTCTGAGCCGCCCAAGTCGATCGCGGCCCGGATGCCGCGAAAATGTGCATGAACGGGAGTCGAGCGTTCGATACAGTGTTGGTGGGCAAATTGCTGGACGAGTTGTTTTCTTTTTCTGTGTGTGCGTGTGTGTGGCAAATGTTTTACTGAGCTCAAACGGAATAATAGGAGATCTGGACCTCCTCGGAGAAGAATGTGTAATTTTAGTTTAGTGTGTTATAACAATTATGAGTATGGAAGCTTTTTTGCAATTCGTCGATGGTTAACGCGGTAGCTTTTTGATTCTTCGATTATTCCGCGAATTTTGCGTGCGAATAATTGCAAGGCAGTAAATAATAGATTGGTCCGTAAGTAGGCATTGTTAAAAAATTTTTGCTGGAATTTGAAGATAACGGAAAAGCTTAAACGGTATATTGTTTTAATAATTTATGTCTATTCTTCCATTGTTTTATATTTATATTAACCAAGGTAGACACCCCTAGTACTTCAATAGAATCAACGACATAACAATTCCAAATATATTTCAGCTCTAATTATTTTCACAAGAAATTACCCGCGTTATCTCGCACCATATGACACAGAAACTGCATCTTTTTATCGAAATGTTGTCTAATAAACTGTTAGACAGTCTCTTTGAAAAAATATGAACGTTTCTTTCCCTCAACTCCTCGCGTATACATGTATACTTAGTGCACTTAGAAAAATAGATTACTAAACTTTATTAAAAAAAGTTGGACAATGCGGTCACAGAATCGCAAGTGGAAAAGAAGTTTTATCGTATTATATAAAATAGTAAAGTTTGCTATGCAGTGTACACTGTACACTGTACACGCAGTACACACCTTTAGTAATTTTCTCAATACCATTTGCGGCTTCGCGATGGGATCACGAAAGTTTTTAGTTAAATTTCGAGGCCTACTTTTCTCCGTCCGCGTGCGCAAGCAGCTCAACGCATTCCACGCGCTAATATCCTCTCCGAATAAGCTCGAAAGTTTCCTCGGCCGCGGAGCGATTAGCATCTGGAGAGCTTGGCTAAGCAGCTCACGGTTGGCGCGCACTGCCGCGGTATCGCGTACGGCCGCGTACAAGCTCTCTCGCATCTGCATGGGGGCAGGGGGAGGGAGGAAAGGGAGAGATACGCGAGACAGACGGATGGACTTGGACAGGGCTCCGTGTGCAGCATCATGAACAACCCTCGCTCGCAGTTATTAGATCCGATCCGAATCGCAGATTAAGCATTGGAAGAAACGTTATTTATGAGGCGCCCGGTCATTATGGGACGGGGCTCAGCTCTTTCCTCCCCTTTCTCTCCCTCTCTCTCTCTCTCTCTCTCTCTCTCTCTTGAGCCGAGAGCCGCGCTGGTGATGACCCATGATATTCGAAGCTCTCTCTCTCTCTCTTTCTCGCTGCACAATGCTATCGGCCAGTCGGAGAAACTCGCACGGCATGCGCTTTTAATCGGCTATTAAGCAGCGATTTTTCATTACGGCTTTGCACGATTTCGCGATAATTTAAGGGGACTCCCTCTTGCCTCTAATACACTCGCCGGCGATTGACGTACCGAGAGAGAGAAAGAGAGAGATTCTCGATAAAATATACCTCGGATTTTTGCCTTTCCGCCTCTTCGACTCTATATACTACATCTGCAGACACGAGTGGGAGAAAAAAAAAGAGCTCGTCGGCTGGCAGAGGGGTGAAAAGGATAAAAAGTTTGCCACCTTTTCCGAAAATCGAGTGTTAAAGAGACATGCACGGCGCGAGAGCCATCGGGGAAATCGACGGAGAGCAGAGCACAGCCGCAGTCGGCGATGCGGAGGCAACGGTACAATAATCGAACAGTTGGAGAGAGCGATCGCAAAAAAGGCAAAGAATCGCCGCAGTGGGAAAGAAGAACAACAGAGAGAGAGAGAGAGAGCGAATATATACGGCGGCGGCGGCGGCAAGGCTCGAGGGAGGCGGGTGGCGGGTGAGCAGCCTCGGCGATCTCCCACGCTGCACGAGTATGCGCCCGCCGGGGCAATCGAAGACAAATTAGCGTTGCGTGATGCGCGTTGATTCTCCCGATAGCGGAACATCGGACACGGTACGTAAGCATCGCCGTGTATTGCTGCATTCTCCGCTCCTAAAGACTGATGCAAACAACGAGAGAGGAGACGAGCGAGCGAGCGAGCGAGAGAGAAAGAGAGAAGCGATAGAGATGGACGATAGCTACAGGAGGGTGACACGGCATCCCCCTTCTCTCTCTCTCTCTCTCTCTCTCCTTAGTCCTTTGTGCACGCATGCCGTATATACCTATAGATATGTGCACTGCGATTATCCGTGCCGCTGCCGCTCGGAATCCCGTTTGACTGCTGCTGCTGCTGCGTATAGTAGCTCAATATCGCTTTCTTTTTTTTTCGCTCCTTTTCCCACGAGCGATGCTTTCGTGCTTTCTAGGCCCGATCGTTTCGCCGGTTCGACTAATTATTACAACGGCGATCGATCGCGCCGACCCGTGTACACCGCGATCGGCTATCGCGATTCGGTGGCATTCCTTTTTTTGTTCTCTCTCTTTTTTTTTTCCCGCAAGCAACGGAAACGCGCAGTTGCTCGATTTTCCACGCGGAAAGAAAACAGTATTATACACGGTCGGACGGGAGCTGCGACGACGACGAGTTATCGCGATAATGAGCTCGCGCTCCGTCTCTAGCCGAAAAGAAAGGAGGAAAAGCGCAAGCACGAGTGTTATTCCAAGCGGACGACGATGCATCGAGCGCCGCCGGCGACGTCGCGGTCGCGTATGCGGTAGCGGACATAATGCCATGGCACTTAGACCAAAACGGCCGCCAATTGCTGTTGGACCGAGGCCAGGTATAGGGGCTGCGGCGGTGCCGCCGCAACAATCACGAGAGAGAGAGAGCGAAATATTAACGGCCACAGCCGGAGTTTCATCTCACTCTCTCACTCTCGTGTTTGGGATCTCCTGCAAACGAGACTTTGGTCTCGTCAGCGGCAGTCTCCTTCCGAATTTCCGAACTTCCGCAGCTGATAAGGAGAGTATCCGACGACGAGGCCGTGGATTCCATTAAAACTTCGGGGACTTTAAGGAGCGCGAGCCCTTTTAAGGACACTTGAGACATTTTTCACGTGACAATATTTTTCTGTCGTAGCCAATGGAATTTTGAAATTTCAATTTAGTATATTTAGGCATCAATATATTTACTTACCGAAATTGCAATCGGTAGAGTAACCATAAATTATGAGAAATCGTGGACAGCACCGAGTAATTTTATCCGAATTTTGCGTAAGGCCCAAATTAACGAATTTGAAGACTTCGCAGGATTTTTTTCGTTATAATTTAAATGGCTGTTATTAAAAAAAAACACCAATTTTAGACAATAAAACTTGCTCAATTATAGAGAAACATTTTTATAGTATCGAGCACCCGTTACTCAGCAAAACTTTTCAAACATAAGAAGGACATTTACCTGTCACAAAAAATTTTGTCACGTCGCAAAATCCCAAAGAGCTCCGTTCCAGTCTTTATCCACAATAAAAAAAAACACAATTTTTTTATTCGCCTGTAATAAGCTCAAGCTCCCTAATTATACACGGATCAAAATTGATTTTATGCCCAAAGCACTTGTGTACACATGGAAAATAGTATATAATTATACGCTTTTAACAATAAGTCCCTGAAGTTTCAGCCCAATCTGTGAACCGAACGTCAGACACTATATAACTAATGAGTGAATATGTTACGTACGATAATGGTAAGTATAAAAAAGTCTTATTTTATACCGACGTGGACTCTAAATCCTCGGTAACGACGACGGCTTGAAAATCCCCGGAGATACTCACCGGCAGGATCACGCAACAAAACGGCTAGGCAACTCTACTCTGCCTCAACTTCTATACAACTATACAATACATTATATAGCTATACATACAGAGCGTTAGAAAGACTTGCTTCGAGAAGATGATAATCGATGTAGGCATTTCAGCTGATGAGCCCTACAACGATTTAAGGAATAATCGCGCCAGAAAGAGAAACAGAGATAGCTGCGGCTCGAGAATAAAACAACGCACACACACACACACACACACACACACACATATATATATATATATATATATATATATATATATACTCGGGTAGATCGAATGGAAAATAGGTATATATCTGGTATACTATACAGCGAGATCGAGCTATAGGAGAGCAAAGATCAAAGTCCTCTGTCTCTCTCTCTCTCTTTCTCTCGCTCTCTCTCTCTCCGTCGATTAGGCCCCTGACAAGTGGGAAAGTCATCGGGCCGCTGTTATCTGTTACCGGCGATCTCTCGACAAAGTGCTGCTGCGGCTCTCTCTCTCTCTCTCTCTTTCTCTCTCTCTCTCAAGGGGCACGCCAGCCAGCCATTCTCGCTCTAATCTCCCGGTATAACAAGTCTCCGAGTCGAGCGCCGCGAGGCTGCATATAGTTATATATATAGCGGCGACACCCACGCGCGCGCACGAGAGAGAGAGAGAGAGAGAGAGAGAGAGAGAGAGAGAATATTGCGAGGAAGAAGGAGCGAGGACTACCTTGTTCGAGATCGTGTTCGTCGGGCTAGTATTACAAGCGAGGACTACCGCCTGCTTTCGGGCTCTTTATATTTAACGGGCGCACGCATACCTCTCTATATATACCGATCTCCAATGTATGTCACACTGCTGCACCGATTGGACACTTTTATGCCGCGGTGGACGCGATCATAGTCAGTCGGGAGGAGACTCGATTCTCTCTCGCTCGCTCGATCGTTTATACTAATCGACTCGTTGGAGAGCGATATTGTTTTCCTAAATAACAGACTGCTGCTGCTGCTGCTGCTGCTGCTGCTGCTGTCGAGTCGAGCAGTCGTTTCAGATCTATCATCCGGCGGTTTTATGATTTTTTCACACGTCTTTACACCTGGCAATTTGGCCGCTCTTTATTAATGATGGAAGTAGTCCTAAGCGATATTTAATTGCATAGTAAGCACACGCGCTCGTCGAGTCCTGCTGAAATTTCGCATCACCTGCACTCTCGACACACACTTACAGAGTTTATTTTCAATCTTTTCTTTTTCGAGCGAAGACCAATCTTGTGGAAAACAAAGTGCTTCATTCTGTACTTAATTGTTCATTGGATTAATACTTTTACTTGTATACATTAATTGAGCCTTATCGCTCTGCATAAAAAATAAACTCGTATTGGAAATAAATTAAATGGTTCAGGCTTTTGCTACAATTGAACTTTCGATCGCGAAGAAAATTGAATTTGGAATTTTGCGTAAGAGAAGTCGACTTTGCTCGCGCATACTGCATAGTTACGCGAGAAAATAGCGATCGACTCCGCGAGAGCCGGCAAAACCGACACCTCGATAATTAGCATCACGAGCGTTTACAACTTCCGGCGAGGGAAAACAATCATTGGAGCAGCCTGGGCACGTAATAGCTAATGCATTAGTCTCAAGGTCTCATTTACAGTGACTAATACATAAATGAAATCTCGCGCCACTGCGCCGAGTGAGTGAGAGAGAGAGAGAGAGAGAGAGACTTATAATAGACGTGTGGGCTTGCTCGAGCGAGAGGCAGGTGGCGCGTTCATCTCCTCTATTTTACCTGAGGAGCAGCAGCTCTCGCATGTTGTCGAGTCATAAAGGGATGGATAGTGACAGGTGTCGGCGTTAAGGAGAAAGAGTGAGCGAGAGCGAGAGAGAGAGAGAGAGAGAAAGAGAGAGGAAGGCGGTATGTACGCGCACACGAGTCCGTCGGCGGAGCAATTTTCAATTTCTTTTCATAATCCCTCGAGCATTTTTCTGAAAGCTGGCAACAGCGGCGGTAGCGGCGGCGGTGGCCCTTGCCGATTGCTTTCAATTTTCGCGGTAATTGAAAGAGATTAACGGTAATTGCGGCCGCGCGGGCTTCGATTGCTTTGCGCGCGTGAGGAAATTATACGCGTAATTGGCGACTCTCTCGCTTTATAGGTGTATTTTCCTTATTCTCCGCGATCTGCCGCCGACGGTCGCCCCTTTTTTTTCATTCGGCTGCAGCTCGCGCTGATGCAGCCATATCCATATAGCTGCGCTTCTCGGCGCGTGCACCGCACAGCGCCCAAGACGGTTTATCCAATATTTTTCCCCGTCTCTGTGTGTTTACCTTATGTTCTCCGTCGCGCGACGAGACAACACGTGTGTGTATACTGTGTATGTGCGTCGAGCTTGCCGCACAAGCTTTTCAATTACGGATTTTCTCTTATCGATCGCGTAAACGAGCGTTAAGTGACCTGTTTCGCGCGAGAGCGAAGCAAACATCGCTATAATTGAGAGAGGCTAAGAAATAGGGAGCCACTAAGGATATAAATATATATTATATAATACGCACATATACGATTCCATTCGGCGGAGCGAAAATTCAATCGCGTGCACCGCGCGGGCATCGATTACTATTCTCTAGCCGATCAATCATTCAGCGAATTAAAATACCGGACGCCGTTATTATGCGCAGGTATCGCTCCTGAGTTCATAAATATATAATATATCGCGGCTGTAGCGCAAAACATTCAGCGTAATTCTATGTAATAACACGGTGTCCACACTCGTCGCGCGCGCTTGACCAAAACAAGTATGTATACGAAGCGCGCGCATTATGCATAAGGATACGTGGATAGCGTGCAATTAAAAATTTCTTGTGCAAAGCCGCTATATGTATACGGGCCGCCGGGAGTCAACGAGAAACGTATCAACGAGCATAATGTAATATCCCTGCGGCCTCGCGGCTTCCCGTAGCGACGAAACGTTCTCACGTTCACAGTAGCAGCAGCAGCAGCACCACCACCACCACCACCAGCAGCGACTCCACACACAATCGTCTTTTCATCTCGTTTTTCCATTCTCTCTCGCTCTTCTTGCCGACTGCCATAATACGCGCCACAAAATGCCAGCATATTTTAAAGCCGCGCGTATAGGCCTGCAGCCCTCTCGATATAGTGTATACACTCGCTTTCGTATAAAAAAGTCCGCAGACATCCCCGAGCTATTCCCATGGGCTTCTAGCTAGTGCAGAGTCTACGATCGTACATATATATCGTATACAACATACACATAGCGAATCACTCGTCGCGTGTCGTCTCGTTTTCGATCTCGCGGCTAATGGCAATTCGGCACTGTACTGGGCGCAGTCGCACCCTCTCTATTCCAGAAAATCGAGCAACCAGCAGCTTGCAGCGTATACAGCTATACACACATTATACGTGTACAGTTTACACGCGCACATAGTAGCGGTGTGCGTAGGAGCTATAAAAGGCTGCAGAGCGAGAGCGAGAGAGAGAGAGAGAGCGAGGTGGTGCGGAGATACACGTGCTAGTTTGCGCGTTGCCATAGGGATGCGCGCAGGCCGTGTATATGTATACATGTATACAGGAGGGGGATAACCGTTCGGAGATAAATGTAATGTAATGTAACGAGGGAGGCGTCGCAAGTGCCACTCCATTGTGGCGCGACTAACTAACTCTCGGGCCAAACAATTTGTCCGGGAGACACACGCACACACACACACACACACACAGAGCGGAGAGCTGATGCGAGAGCGAGCCACCCCCCGCACGCGCTGCACAACACCCCCCGCTCCGAAAACGCTCAACACAATCGCAATCTCTTTACCGCCGACTTGTTGTCTTGTTCCGTATACGCGTGTACTCGGGGGCTCGCCTTTTTCTCTCTCACTCGTCTCATCCCTTGCTCATCCCCGTCTGTATACCTATATACCAGCGAGTGTGCGCGTAATCGGCAAAGGCGCGCGCGCGCGCGTGTCCCCGACTACGGGGGCGTTTTCGCGCGCGGAGAAAGAGAGATTTAATGCCGTTAACGTCGACGTCGCGCCGCCACGCGACCTCATACCCGACCTAAATCATTTTCCAGCTACGAGTCGGGTACGACGGGGCGACACATTAGATTATAGACAGCCGGATTGATAAAGTTTTCTAAAGCGGAACGGATGTATACGCGATCGTCCGCGGGACACAAAGCGGCGTTGACGCGACGAGAGAGTGCGCGCGAGTGTCGTTTTGTTTTCCCTTCTTTCTGCGCCATCGCGACCATGGAGCGCTGCCTTATCTCTGGCTAGTTATGCCGATTAGCTTTGAGATTTACTGGGCTTTTATATCGAAGAGAAGAGACCCGTCCGGCTCGTAAAGCGTAACGAATTTCGGCTGTGCGAGCTTAACATTATACGAGTGATTAAATGCCTTATGCGTGTGAGGGAGAGCCGTCCGTTGTGATTAAGGTTTTATTGTTGTGGGTAATTATGCGTTTTCAACTTGCATTGTAATGAATGGGGACGCTTTTAACTTCATTATTTTATTAGGCAAGCGAATCTATGAAGTCTATTTCAAAAAGTTGAAATTCTTTTTATATAAATTGCACTTTCTATGCTATAGTTTAGTTGTGTTAATGTACTAGATACTTAACTCATAATAGAGGCAAAAGTAATTAATTTGAGATGCTTTTTCTTCTTTTACCCACAATGACCAATATTATAGTTATCGATCATGCAATTATAATAGTACTCAGCTTTATACGATGTGTGTATGTGATGCTGTAGATAAATGTAAAAAAGCATTGAAAAATGCTATAACTGTATTGAGATCAAGGCAGCCAAAGATTTTAATCTTGGCTTTACAACTTTAAGATGATGATTCATAGGGAATGAAAAAATAGAGAAATGAATTTTGTTTTATGAACTAGAAAGTATATTTACATACTCATAGCGACCATTCACTTCTCATCATGGAATCTCGTTAGTTATCGGCAAGAAAAGATTAATTCATTTGTACAATAAAATAGTTCATAAATTTACATCTTAATTCTTTGATGATAGTTAGTTACGAAACTATCTCGGAAACTATACTCGCCTATATAATAAAGTTTTATAGTACCTAAGTAGTCGATTATTTCACCATGAATATCACACTCGCTACGTACGCTCGTTACTTATATTACGAATATTCGTGACTGCGGATTTCGGTAGGCTGTGCTATAAAATTGTGTACGATACAAGTGACCTAAGTGACCCATCACACGGCGTGAATAACCCTCGCTTTGCTCGGGCGCTATATTTACACGCTGAGCAATAATGGGCCACTTAGGTCACTTGTATCGTGATATACTATTACAACTAACTCAAATATAATAGTAAATATGATTATTGCGATTATATTGAATGTATGTGATAACTCGAAAAGTCGAAATTCTTTGCGTAAGAAGAACTACATTTCAGAAATGAAAAGTGCCAGATAAAGTTTGTTATAATTCTTTTTAACACATATTTAATTTAATTTGTAATTTTTATGGATTTTCGTTTTCATAAAATCAATGCTGCACCCTTTATTTCTTTAGTTACATAACGAAATTCCAATAAAAAGAAAATTTAAAAGAAGAAAATCCGTTTTAAACGTGCTAAACGGGAACTCCTGTCACCGCTATAGGTGAGAGGAGGCATTTCGGATTAGGAATCGATGATGAAAATTTATAGCCCCTGTGTGTCTCGGGCGGGCATTGTTTTCCGACTAGTCCTGCGAGCCATTGGCATATTCTCGAAATCCCCAGCGCGTCCGTGCCGAAACCGCATCGTTAATAATTTGGAAAAATCCTCGAGAAAATCCTCAACTCACTAGCATATTTTGACAGGTCGGCAATGCCGGTATTATGACACGCATTGTGCGGGAAGCTCATCCTCGCTTATAGCCCAAGAGGAGCTGAGCGAATCATTAAATAAGATTTCAAGGATATTCTGAAAAATTACCTTCTCCCCAAGAGCTCGGCAACCCGCCCCTCGTGACTTTTCTATTTACATGTTTAGGAAAAAGCTCCTCTCTCTCTCACTCGTTCTCTCGCTACCTGCCGTTGCCGCGCGCTATAACCGGTGATTATCGTTCGGAGAGTCAATTCGGCGCGCGCCGCCCCGATTTTCGATCTTCTCTCTCTCTCTCTCTCTCTCTCTCTCTCGCCTCGCATAGCTTTTCTATACGCACGGCATGTATATACAGGTATATAGACTGTGCAGAGAGCGCAGAGCTCATTGTACCTTCGCGGTAGGTTGAGATGCGCGTATACCTAAATCACTTGGGCAAAGCACGCCCTCCTGACACCCACTCGCTCGTCCGCTGCTGCTGCTGCTGCTGCTGACGGAGTTATCCTGTATATGCTGCAGCTCATTATATGTAGGAAGCCCCGGTGTAATGCACTGACTTCATTTGTCAGGGGAGCTTATTTTTTCCTTTTTAATAATAATTTTTCGCGCGAGCTTCGCCGCGCGGCGTCGTAATTAACACTTATACAGCGCGCAGCGCGCGTGTGAGTGATTTGCTTCGCTCGAGATAGAGGGGGGGGGGGAGAGAGGGAGAAAACAGGTTTCTGCCCGAGATAAATATTTTTCGCACGAAAAGCATGTAATTTCCGCGCTTATACGAAATCAACGCGCGTGCGGCCGCAGGAAAGTCAGGTTCGCGGCGCGTAAACGTCATCGAGAGCTTTCTCTCTCTCTTTTTCTCGCGTGAGGCTTTCCAGCTGATGGAACTCAACCAGCAGCTGTTGATCCCGTGTCTCTTACATCCATTCGCTTTCCAACAATGCAACTAATCCGGGAGCCGTCGATCGAACGCTCTTTCTCTATATGATATACATCGAATTACAGCCGCACGTGCTCCTCCCTGCCACTGTGCCATATACTGCACACATACGCGGAGACGAATGGCACTTGACTTGCGCAAGTGCAGCATATATATAGCTGGAAACTCGCTCGAGTGGAAAAGCTCGCTTTTCCCATGGAATCGCCGCAATCGATGAATTATACGGATTTTTCGAGGAAATTGCGGATTACACGGATCGTGTGTACACATGCCGTGTATAGCTGATTTTGTTGGATATACGCATAATGTAAGCGGAGGGAAAGCTGGAAATTTAACGAGGCGCTCGTCTCCCCCGATTTTATAGGCCTTTTAATTCTCCCAACAGCCCTTATAAACATATTATACGCATAGTTACATATACACACGTACAGCCGTGCCTATGTATATGTGATGTGATGGACGAGCGATGGACGAATCCGAGCTCGTAAATCGCCGCTGCTAAACTTTATAGCCCGACATTAGGTTGTATAGATTACACGCGCGCTGCAGCTCTCCGATGCGACGATCGAATGTAGAAACGAAGAAAGCCTTGTTATATATGTTTATCGGAACACACAGCGAGGCGGTCGAGCCCCATTGTGATCGCAGCAATGGGAGAGAGGCAGAAACGCGATGGCTGCAGGTATACGTATATTCGCCGTCCAGGTGTCGCGTGCTCGCTCACGAATGAGGCGGGGGGAAGAGAGGAGGTCGGCAAAATACAAGCTTTGTATAAAGCCCATCCGAGAAGAGCGACTTAAAGAGGTGTGCGATGTATTGGTGTCTCGTCGTATATATAGCTCGCGCAGCAGAGACAACGTTGTATACACGGTAGCAGAGCGTATATATATAGACACGGCGCGCAGAGGAAGAAAGAAGCGAACGTGCTGCACAATGAGGACGCGAGTCTTACCTACCGCCGCGGAAAAAGGCTTGCGGTTCGCGTCGTCGCGCAGCGCGAGCTGACGCGCTCGCCTTTCTTCTGTCCGGCCATAGAGCGCGGAGCCAACTGGCGATATCGCGCGCGTGCAGTGTAATATGACGGCTACATCCGCAGCGGGCAGAGGTGCGCGTTGTACGGTGCGGTTGCAGCGGGCCGCGGGCCACGCGCCAGTCGCTAAATTAGCTCTTCTCGCTCACTCTCTGTTTCGCCTTACGCGCTGCGCTGCGCGCCCTTTTATTAGACGCGGCGGCGGCGGGATGATCACCGCGAGGCGCATTGTGTGTCCCGAAAGAGAAGATGAAACGAACGAGGTGCGGCGGCAGCGGCGGCTGCGACGGAAGAGAGAGAGAGAGAAGTCAGCTCTGTCTCTCGCGTGCTGCATTGCATTGTTGTCTATAACGAGCGCCGTTTGCCTCCCTTTTTCAAAGGACCCGCGCGCGCGCGCGCGTTTAAAGGCTTGAGTATCGGCAATTTTGACAGCTGTGCGTCCTCTGTCATTATACACACACGCACACATACAGAGAAAGAGAGAGAGAGCATCTCTCGGCTATATAGCGAGTGTATGCGCGTCCTTGGTGGCTCTTTCTCACTCTCTCGTTTATAGAAATTTTCGGCCGAGAGCGTAGAGCGCGCGCGCGCGCGGCGCGTATATAGTGGCTCGTTTCGGAGGCGAGAGCCTTCAAATCCTTGTCTCATTAAAATCGTAACCCGCCGCTGCCGAAAGGACGAGAGAGAGAGAGAGAGAGAGAGAGAGAGAGAGCTGCACGTCAGTTCGGCCGAGGATTATTGAATATGAGACACCTCTGACAGCTGATGCTCTTATTATTTGCGAGCGCGCTGTATACTCTCGCCGCGTTTGTATACTATATGCGCGTGTAGGCAACATACCACCGAAGCTGCGCGTTTATGCAGATCAGCTGCTTCGGCAATGTAGCTCGCTTTTAAGAAGGCAAGCTACGGCTTCCGAGAACGAGATGCTGGGCTACTCAAAGTCTTATTGGACATATGGCTGATTGTCACGAGGATGATGAACTTCTTTAAGAAATGTCTGCTTTTCTGCGCGGAAACAAGAACTAATTTTGCTTTTTCATCGACTACGGTACGTAGTAAAGTTTAATTTGTAGTGTAATTTGTATTTTGCTGCAGATTCATTTCTCTATACAGAAGCAACTCTTAATATGATCTCATTATTTCCGTAGACGTATTTCGTTGCAATATTTTGCTTCTCTTTGGAATTTGACAACTAGTTTTTAATTTAGGTTTCTTAAATTTTTTAAAATTTTCATTAAAAATGGTGAAAGTCGGAACAAGTATATGTGTCATTGACATTTAATTGCTAATTACCTCAATCTCCATGTTCAATGTTCAAGTAAGTTTATGTTATATATATATATGTTATGTTACATTTATGTAGTTTATGTTAAAACTTGTGTTCAATTAAATGAGAACAGTGAATATTGCATACAATAGTGCTGTGCAAGCAATATTTCGAGAAAATAAGAAAAACGGATGACCATTATCTGATGTAATTTAATTAGAATATACAGAAATAGCTATGTCTATAAGCAGCATAAAAATTAGTTTGCTTGCACTGGTAAATTGAAAAATATAGTTTTAAGGCAAGGAAATCTGTTGCGTAACTAAAAAGTTCGTCTAACAATATTGAGGGTTAACAGACACTGTACACATTCTCAGAATTTGACTTCCTTTATGAATTTTTTAAATTACAAAGTCTATCAAAATTTTGTTAATAACAGTCTCTTATATGGAATGATAATTTTTACATATCCGTTACATACTGAGTTGCATATTAAAATTTTTTTTATCACGTGTACAGAGTATATAAGACGTCGAAATCATCATTTTCGTGATCGCGACAATGATCCCCGCAAGTATTCCAGGTAGCCCAGCGCGTTTATGAAAATACAGTTACGTATACATCGTCGCAAAAAGTGGAAGGCGCGGTTGATCGAGGTGTGGCTTTTTCAAGTGTGAAAGAAGCGAAGTGTAACGTGCGCGCGCAAGCGCGGGGGGCAGAAAAAAGTGTTTAAAACCGTAATACACATGGGCCACTCTCTCGAAAAGTCGTCTGCCTAATTCTCCAGTCCTAAACAAACGAATATCGAGCCGTAAGCCAAACAAGGAGGAAAAAATTTGTCATCCTAATTTAGACCTCCTAAGTGGTGGAAACCGGTAGCCGCTCCTGCCGCCTACGTCACATATTACATCGACTCCATAAGATTCCTTCCTCTCGGTGTATACACAGGCATATACGTATATACACTATATATATATACATCCCGCGTGTTTTTTCAGTGAGGAAAATCCATCCTTCCTCTCCCGACAGCCGGCGGCGGCTCATCGACCCACTTAATTTCTCCCCGCCCGCCCGCCCGCGCGCGCCGCATGTGCCATGACGAAACATTCGAAAGCTGACTTATTATTTCGCTCGTTAAGAAAATAAACAGAAGGCTGTTACCGCCGTAGTAGCTTTATGGAAAACGCGCTACCACCACTACACTAGCATCAGCAGCAGCAGCGGCAGCAGCATCAGACGAAATTATAGGCGAGCGGCCAAATGGCTTGAAAAATGCCCGACCACAAATCAAAGGTATATATATACGTGTTCGTTTTTCTCCTCGAGCCATCTGCCTGCTTCTCCGCGGCTTCTATACGTATACACTACAAGTACAGTATTACACTTTTCCCCAACCAAGTATAAAACGGACTTCTTATACGCTCGTTCCCTTATCGCGCTTATCACCGGCAAGCGTGTCTCCATCTAATTCTCGTTTGGCCCTTGCTTCCGCTCGAGCTTTGCGGTTGATGCCTTTTTTTTTCCATTCGGGACTGAATTTATACACACAGCACCCTGCGCTTCGCTCCACTGGGTTCGGCTTACTGGCTCTGGATCTTTATTTTTTTTTATCTGCGGCAGAGGCCGATGTCTTTTATATATAGGTATGTTTGAGTGATAAAATTTTCTAATTATACTATGTACTCATACGTCCTGCGCTTCGAGGAGGTTTCTTATTTTCGTTTGATTCATATAGCTCAAGCGTTGCAATGCAGTGAAACTTATGCGTTTTTACTGTGGACGCGCGTGCAATAAAACTTATTATAAAGTATAAGGTATACGGTTGCCAAGCACAATAGCAATGTATATGTAATATGTATATCATAATTATGCCACCGAAATAGTAGTGCTCGCACGAAATATTAAAAGGTACAGCACGCACACTCTCCACGATCGGGATAAGCCGTGATGCGCTCGTAATTTTTTATCTTCCCGAATTCCATTTGCTCCATTGCGGATATTACACGCATCGAATAAGAAGAGCTTGTATAGAGGAGAGAGAGAGAGAGCGTATAAGAGCGTTATACGATCTCGGCTGTTCTTTACGATCCTCGCACATATAGAAAATTGATTTGGCCAAGAGCGCGAGCATTGCCAGGTCGTTTTCAATTTCGTACAAAGTCATATCGGCGCCGCAGACACGCGCTGACCTCGCCCCAAGGCGCCACTATCTAAACAATTTTTTTCCGCCCCCCCCCCCACCTCTCCACCCCACCGCAACAAGACAAATGGATCCTCTTCGGGAAATTCACTTTGCTGCCGCGCGCTCGCGAAGCCAAGATTTACGGCGAATATCGCTTCGAGTTCGATCATCGCAATTGTAATTTTGCCGAATTCCACGGGGACTTTCACGTCGTATAGACGCGGACTCGAGCGGTGATTATATCGGTCTGCTGGTACAGACCACCGCCAATAAAAACATCGTGTCATCCCCCGAAGTCACGTGCTACGTACGCTCGGTGCGAAGAAAGGAAAAACTTTTCCCCCAGGCTCGGGGCATACTTTTGCTTCGAACGTGCGAGAGAGCTGATATATTTATTGCTATGTATGTTTGCGCGATCACTTTCTCTCTCTCTCTCTCTCTCTCTCTCTCTATCTATCTATATATATATATATATACGTGTATGTGTGGTTGCGCAAACTTTGGGAGGGTGGCGGCGATCGCGTCAGGTGCGGATTTTCCGGGGATTTGACTGGACTCGAGGCGAAGTCGAGTAAATATTTGATTTAGCTGCTGGTTCGAGTACTCCTTGCTTTCACTAATTTACCGTGGCTCTTTCGTTTGTATAATTTTCATTATAGAGATGTCTTTGTAATATCGTTATGATAATGCCTCGAATCACGTATTCATCATATTTATGATAATTGTAAACGTGAAATTTTGGACGTTCTTTACTTTTAAAGCTATTAGGTGCATAATTTATTAATAAACTTCATGTAAACTTCACCAGCAGGAATAATTAACGACTTTACTCTGTTGTTGCATAATATATTGCTGTAATATAGTATAAAGTTGTGAACTCAAAATTGTATGAAATACGTGAAAATAGATGCATAGATTATGTACTTACAACATGTTTATTAAAAAATTACATATAATACAGTTTATTATACAGTACAATTTTTTTTTACACAAAAGATATTTTCATTAAAGTGTAATATTAGATATACGACAATTGAGTGTATTAATACTTACAAATGCGTAATGGCGTTACACGTGTAAAAAAACTAATTTGTTGATTTATGCCTGCAATTAAAATATGGAGTGAAAAAATGGTAGATTAAGTAGAATAAAATGAAAATTTTATCATGAACGAGTTTTGATAGTCTAATAAGTAAATAAGGTGATAAGAGCAAAAAATGTTAATTTATGAGTTTTCAAGATTCTTTACAGTCAAGAAGAATCACAAATTACATTGATTTTAATAACTTAATTTAATTTCCTTTCTAAAAATATCCATAAATAATTACGATGCAAATTTGTATTTATTAAATATTTATTTATATTTTATTTTGCATTTATAATAAGAAATAAATGATAGGAATGCATGATGATTGTGTACTGGAATTGCGTTGATTAATAAGCTTTTGAAATTGACTTCTTTGAAAGGGATAAAACAAATGACTTGTTAACTTTGTAAAAGAGTTGAAATAGACACTTAATATATCTACAAGACAATCGACCATCTTTTTGACAACGTTAAAATTAATCCATCGCAGTTAACAAGAAATTATTAACTTAATGAAAATATATCAGTCGCAGTAAAAAGCATATTATGGATACGAGATATCACTATACATTTACATTTTATATATGAGTCTTGTCTAAAAATAGTTGCAAAAGAAAAAAGAAAAAAAAATACGTATAAGGGAGTGGATCGCATGATAAAGTCATCGTCTTCCGAAAAGTTGGTACAGAAAAAGCACAGGAGGCATATAGAAAAAAGTGGCAGCGGTGCTGGTCGGGGCGTAATTAGCGTAACAGCTCGGTTAGAGCGGAGACGAAGAAAAACGAGGAAATCCAAAAGCGACGGTGGCACACGTCGGTGGGAGGGTCAAAGCTCGCCGACGGACGTGCGCACGTCCGACATGAGAGAGAGAGAGATATATACGTGTGTAACAGCACACATACGCGTCCTATATAGGCAATAGGCATCTAGAGCATGTAGCGAGTGTAGAGAGAGAGAGAGAGAGAGAGAGAGGCAACAACCCCTGTACATCCATATATCTTGATTTCACGACCCTTCGCATGGGTATCAGGTTCCACAGAAATCGGGAAACTCTCGGGCGCGTTTCCCGTAATCCAAAGCCCTGGGAACGAGTGCAATGCTGCCGCTGCCGCTGTACGTATATACCCGTCAATAATCATTGTAAATTGCCCTCGCCTTGCGCGCGAGAGCGGCTCTCTATCCCCATCTGCGGAGGAGCGCTCGTTAACGAGCGCCTCTGTGCAGTCCTTCTGTCTAATGCGATTCCGATTTTCCAGTCTGATCCATATACAATACGTGCTTTGGATTATCGAACTCGGCTTCGCCTCGCATCTCTTGCGCTGTAGGTACTGCAGCTTTATCATACCTCGACACATCGGGATTAATCGCCCGGCAGTTTTCGCGCCGCGCGCGCGTATTATAATGTATACGTCACCGTTGCTTTCGGCTCTCATGGATCTCATTGTCGGAACGCTTGTCGAAAAGTATGCGCTCTGAAAAGTTGCGTAAGAGCAATATCTCGATTCTCCAATGCAATCGAGTGCACCACAATTTGGGTTTGTTTTTTCGCACGATCCTTCGGAGAAAACGCCTGGAGCGGGTATGAGGCACAGCTGAGACATCTGCGCGCGGCTAAAAGAGCGTTTAACGACAGTAGAGTGCGGCAAAACGAGGAGATTATCATCGATTTCACCGTCGATTCGTCTCGGCTGCTGAGCGTGGAAATCGGACAATGCCCATAGAGACGCCCCTACCCGGCTGTGTTTCCCATAACACCTCATTCTCCCGCGATTCCTCAAAGCGCATAAAAACATTCGTCGGCGTGCGAATGCGAAGAAAAGCACGCGCGCTCCGTGGAGAGAGTGCAAGGCGAAAGAAACTGTTGTCTTCCTCTGTTTTGCCTTTTTCCTCCGCTGCAGTCTATTGCTGCGAGGAGCGCGCGCAGTGCTCCCGCGGCGCTGATGCGGCCACGCGTGCGCCGCAGTGGCTATGCCGTCACACCTTTTGTGTATACTGCAGTATACGGTTATGGGAAGTCACAACAATATACAGAAGCCCACACGCATAGCTGGGGCGAGAAGGAAGCGCGGCGCTGAGCAGCTCGCTATATGTATAGAATCTACATGCACAGAAGAAAAGGAAAGACGCGAGCGCACTGCGCGCACAGGAAGAAGAGAGGACGACTGCAGTCTGGTGCATGTACGTAATGTGTTATAGGACATGGATAGGGGGTCGCGCGCGCCTCCCCGCCGGAGGCATCTCGTCGTCTGTTGTTACATACGTAAACTCTCACCCCGCGATGACGCTCGGCGCGCACTGGATACTAGGATTGACGAGTATATTTCTTTTCTTCTCTTTTCTCGCCTCCCCCTCGCATTATAATAAGTATAGCACAGGAACGCCGGCTGATCCAGTTGGAATAATAAGCGTTGCTAGAACGTTATGTGGACGTTTACTCTTAGAGCGAGAGGCAGAGAATAGAGATGACGCGCGTAGACTCGGCGCGCGCACGCATATCTCCTCTCAGCGCACAAAGCGGCTAACAAAGCTCTTGGATCTGCATAATTATAGTCGAAAGAGAGAGAGAGAGAGAGAGAGAGAGTGAGGAGAGAGTCAGCGATGCATGCGCAGCAGCGCAGAGCTATTTAGCAGCCCTTAGCCGTGATTTAGTGCGCCTCCAGCGAAAGAAAGAGCGAGAGCTCGAGTCCGCCTCAGAGGGGATATAGCGAGCGAGTGCAGTTTGTCTCGGTGTGTGTGTGTGTGTGTGTGTGTGAGTCGGGGGTGAGCGAGAGCGCGGTTTTGTTGCGAGCTTGTCGTGTCCCGTGTCGGATATACCCTCGCGCTACTGCTTCTGGGTGTGAGCGCGCCGACGACGAAGCCGCACGCGGAACTACACGGCCGGCGGCCCACCCAAGTTCCTTCTTCGCCGCGCGCTCCGTGTGTGTTACGTGCACGAGGGTGGACCACCCTCTCTCCGACGGTTTTTAGCCCATTTTTTACGCTCTGCTACTACTGCTGCTGCTGCTGCTGCTACTACCGCCACCTTGTCTTTTTCCCGGCTTGATTAGTGCGCGCGTTTACAGCTTTCGGGGCGAGACCCAGTGTGGTTCGAATTAACGAAGCTACTGCGCGCGCGACTGCGACTGCGACTGCACGTGTGGCGCAGCTCGACGCTGCAACGACATAGAGAGATGGAGAAAGACGCTAAATGACGCGTGAATGCGCGGGATACGACATGGTTGACACACTTATACAAGCGTATGTGTATATAATTCACGTTCGCGAGATTGAAGCTTATTTATTGCTATTGACGAGAGACGTGCTGTAATGAAAGTATAATTGCAACGATTGAGACAAAATTGCCGTGATACGTTGTGTTTTAGAGACGTATTTTTATTTATGAGGGTTCGAGCAGTTGCTTTCTAAGATAAGAATAATAGCGATTTCCTGACAATCTGATATACCAATTAATTTCGATAATTAAACATATAAGACTTTTTTATTTGTTTTTAAAGCCTTTTCAAGTCCTCATACGAGTCTTATATGGCTCTGCATTGCCTGCGCTTGTGAGTACTTAAATTTCAGTGCATTGAGTTCACTATTTTTAAGTACTCGCGCAGAGCAATGGGGACCTTCAGTTTTATGTACAGTGAAAATATACAGGCTGTACACAGTGGAATCCGAACCACTGAAGCTCAGATGTATAGACACTTTTGTAAACAAAGAGGTGTCCCCAAAATCGTCGAGAGTCAGGCTTGAACCCAGGACCTCTGGATTACTATAGCCCGATACTATACTGATTGAGCTATCGTCGCTCTACTCTAAGACTTAACAACTACTCTTTATTTATTATTAATTTTCATTCAAATGTGAAGTTATGAGGTTTGTTGACGAAAAAACTCAAACTAGTTTATTCACATTAACGCTCGTGTTTCATTGAATTTAAAAAAAAATTGAACAATCGCTTCTTGATCGCTATGTAACGTAGCAGTATATCCTACATAAATAGTGAATTTACCAATTTATTTCACTTAGTGCATTATACCGAATAATGGAATTGGTGTAACTAAGTTGCGAAAGTTGCACGTTGCAGCAGCAGTAGGAGCAGCGCAGGGCAATCTACGAAACGGAAGTCAAATCGAATGAAAGACAATAATAATCGGCGTTGCGATGAGAAATCGATGTCTTATTGGCTCTGTAATTTCTTTTACTCCGTGTCGGAATCAAGTATCGAGTTATAATATTAGCGCGAAATTTCCAATTGAACGGAACTAGTTGGAAAGATCGGAGAGTATACCAGAGAGAGAGAGAGAGAGAGAGAGAGAGAGAGAGAAAAGCAAAGCGCTATTAATCAGTCTTTCGATATATAAAATGAACGAGCTCCGCAACAGAAAAGTAATTATCGATATCGGCTCGAAGCGAAGCGAGTCGCTGCAGCGATGAACCGCGAAGCTGCAGTAGCTCGACGAGCACTGCTCGAGCCAAAATACAGAGAATATAAGGGGCAGAAAGGTTCATGATTAAATAACCGTTTAGGAGAGGAAATCCGACTAATAGAGAAAGTTTCTTCCTTCCGTTGCCCCTATATAGCGGAGAAGTCGTTCAATTTTGCAGGGAGGGACCGCTTTGTTCTGGGCTCTTCTCGTCCCTCTCTGCCAAACTCACCAAGAGAGCGCGGGTATATTCTGCTATATGTAATATATATATTATACACTTCTCCGCGCTATACTCGCAAGGATATGAGAGGCCGCGGCCTTTGGACTTTGCCGGCTTTGCCCTTCGTCTCATGGAATTTCAGCCATGGAAAATGATATTTCGGCTTTTGGTTAAAAAAAATTGTTAAAAGAAAGAAAACTTATTTTAAAAGGCCTTTTTTCAACTCTATAACGTAAACAAATAATTTAATGCTTTGCATAAACATCTTGTTATTCTCGTCGATTTTTTATGATAGGCATTGAAATAATTAATGTACTTACGACTAAATATTCGGAGTTCAAATTTATCATAAAGATGCGAAAATATAATTCAAGTTGGATTTACATAGTCTAACCTTATATAGTCACACTTACACCGCAGTTTTTCTTAAAGAGAGTTATATATCTAATTAGGCTTTGAATGAACTCTCGCACATTCGACATTGCACAGAAAGCTATACGTAAAAAAGCAGCCGTAAAAATATCTCTAACGCCAGTATAGGCTTTGGCAAGGTGGGCGAGGATAAAGATGGTAATGATATACGATTTCAATGATACACCGTCCCCACGTGTCGAAGCTAATATCCCGGAATGTTTTGTAATACCGAAAAAGGGGGAGAGAGCGAGATCGAGAACCGCGCAGTAATTGACTATATTACACGGCCAATTAACATAGTAATCGTTTCAAAAACTGCGCGAGAGCGACGCGAAAAAAGAGCAAAACTATGCTGGGAGCAGCAGCCGCGCGCACGGCGTGTAGGTATATATACCTTTGTATATAAGCAAAGAGCGCGCAGTGGCGGCGTCGTGAACCTGGTGGCGCGAACGCGAGCAAGAAGCGCGTGCGCGCACTAATGCTCGCTAGCGGCTCTCTCTCTCACTTGAGAGGCTATTACCGCGGCGCATGAATATGAATGAGGCAAGACGGAGCCGCGAGAAAGACAAACGACGCGCGAGGACGACGCCGACGACGACGACGACGACGACGAAGACGACGACGTCGAGGAGCAGGAGGAGGAGGAGGAGAAGGCCGCTCACGAGGATAAAATACGAAGTTGGAGGGGATCCGATGCAGCAGCGAGCAGCATTCAATTAGTCTCTCGGTAATTAGCCGGGAAATCTTGCGCTTTGTCGGCGCGCCGCGCGAACGCCGGAACACACACACACCATATATGACGGCTAAGCGCGTGCCCGGGCGTTACACGCGTATTATATTATAGCTGCGTATATATGTATATGCACGCCAACACTGCAGGAGTCTATATAGTTATACACACACGCACACATACACACGCTCATGGCTCATACACATATGGTGTACGCCATGCGGCTGTAGCTTTCTTCTTCCTCCTCTTATTCTTCTTCTGCAGCTTCTTCTTCTTCTGCGCTCGCGGACGAGAGATACGGACCTTGAGTCATGACTCAAGCCGCCGCTTCATTATCGCCAGATATTGGGAAATTTGCAAATTCATGGCCTGCTTGAGATGCAGCAATTTGCGTAATTGAATTATCGATGGGGAGCGATCGCTCGCTCTCTCGCGCGCACCGCGCAATCCCACACAGCGACTTTATACGAGCCGCTCGTATATGTCGATTTTCACTAAAAAAAATGCACTTTTCTTTGGTCTAGAAATCTAAAGATTTTTTTTAAAGCTAGAGCTGTCGGACCGATCAGACTTTCTTCTGTGAACTGAAAGATTGTCAAAAGTGCGATTTTACGTTTTTTTTTACAGAAAGTTAATGCGTCAAAACACTGGAATAATAACCACTACGAATGTTCCCGAGGCACCAATAAAATTTCGAATAACACTATAATAAAGTATTACAAAAGAGTTTTAATTTAAAAAGAAGCATGCCCATTTAAAAAAAAAATAATAAAAATCCGAATAGTCAATTTTTTCTTTTTCTTCCATATGCCTCCCCATGTTAAATTTTCATATTTTATATTTCGCATATTCCTCGGAATTTTTCATCATCTTTTGGCTTATAGAAAAAAGTCCCAGTGGTCCCAAAGCTCTAACTTTAAAAAAAAATTTTCGATTTCTAGACCAAAGAAAAGTGGATTTTTTGATTTTTCAGTGAAATGCAGGGGTGCGCGCGGTTGTCGCGGCAGCTCTCACAAAGTGCGCGTGAAACGCGTATATACCTGCGCACGTGTACATATAGCTGTGTGTACTGTTTCGGAATAGATTTATCAGAGCCAAAGAGAAGTAAAAGCTGCGCGCGAGCGTGCAGATATTCGAAAGCAAAAAGAACGTTCGAAAAGCTGAATTAAGCTCGCCGGACGTCTCGGGAGGAAGCTGTACGGACGACTCGTATGTGCGTGGATGTTGCATGTATCTGTCTCCCTCTCTTTCGCCTCAGTTGTTTGTATATAATGCGAGTTGCGGGCCGCCTCACACGACGACACGATCGTACGTCAATTTGCAGCAGACTTCTTTTCTCCGCTTCTCATCGCCGCCGTGCGTCTCCTGTCTCTCCTCACGTCATTACGTGTATACACAGAGAGACTTGTAATCGAGGATCATGCGGCCGAAGACGTGAAATTAGTTTTCCAACTGTACGCGTACAAGTATCCATTATATCTACAAATTGATTTCTTAGCGCGTGACGCGTCGCTTTCCTCTTCGGTATAGCTCTCGATCTCGGCTGCATTTCTCAAAATTCAAATTCATCGCAGTGCCGTTTATAATACACTGTACGGGACTCGCGTGCACCTCGACTTGGCGTCTATCCTACTTTTGACTAATTATATATAACATCTATATACAAACACGCGCATACAGAGTATACGCAGGAATCACTAAGCCGAGAGTTCGAATAGCGCGCCTAATCTAATAATTGGCCGCGGTCGTAACGCGCTCTCCCCGCGCGCGCGCGCGCGCGAATAAATGACAGGCTATAGCTGCGCAATATCCGCGCAGCGAGCGAGAGCCGCAGATCTCGTGCGAGGAGAGGCCCCGCGCGCGCAGTAGTGTTGTTATCGGGCCGTTTGCTTTAAATACGAATTGATTCGAATTAGAGATGCTTATCCGCTGGGGCGCGCGCGTGCGCTTTCGATATGTTGATTCGACGTGCGATTTCCGGCTTATATCTGGGAACTACCTCTGCGTATACGGCGACTTGCGCATAGGTATATACACAAGCTGCCACTTGTTCCTTTGCGTATATATTGTATGTATATAGGAACGTCTCGAGAACGGCGCGGCAATTACGCCTTCGCGACGCGTCTATATAACGCAATAGAGAGAGAGAGAGAGAGCAGCGCGTGTATAGAGAGGAACAGTCTCTCTCTCTCTCCTAATCCGCTTTCTATACAGGAGATACGCGCGCCTCGCGCGGCAAATAAAACGGGAAAACGGATGCGCGTAAATATATCGCGCGAGCGCGAATTCGAATTCCAGAGCCGTACGCGCCGCGCACTCCGATAAATACGTTCGGGGGAAAAGCTCGCTCGCGCGAAATTGGCCGGCTTTTAAGGAGCGCGCTGTATATATACGGCGATACAGCAGTAGAGCGAGTGACTTTCTCGAGTTGGCCGGCGCCCCCTTCTTTCTCTCGCCTATAAATTCGAGTCGCGCGTGGCAAAGCCGCGCACGAGCTTTAAACCGAGACAAGATAAGACGCCGGGAGAATGTAAAAATTGGCGTGCGCGCGAGAGAGAGAGAGAGAGAGAGGGACTAGGTGGGGTGGAACTCTGTAAGTATATACGTGAAAGTTTCCGAACGAAGGGCACCGCACACGCACACACTCAAACGGTTAATTCAATTGGATGCCATCCAGATATTCCGGAGTTTTTCGGCTTCGCTCTGGGCCGCAATGGACGAGCTCCAATTTGCGCGCCCTCTTACACGAGTGTCTTTATACGCGATAGGGCTCGGATTTAATTCTTTTTCAATTGACTGTGTGCAGTTGTGCACTTATTTTTTGCGCCGCTGGTTTCTAATTAAGGCGCGCTGCACGGGCCTCTCTCCGCCGTTTATTGGAGAGTCAAAGCAGCCGATTAAACGATCACGAGAGAGAGGCGATTATTTCGTTGGAACGACGAGACGAAGAAAGTTGGCTAAATTATGGTTGGACTATAGCGCAGAGAATTAAACATTATAACCATCGCGGCTGAGAGCGAGTGGAAAGCAGTGCCAGTGCCACCTTCGTACACTTACTTTACACTCGCGCGTCGACTCGTATAACGATGCAAATGACTCGCGGGCCCTCATAAAGTCGCGCTCCTTTAAAGCGCGCGTTAAACGGCCCGCGATAATAAACACATGAACGTCGATGTTTAATTGAATAAAGCACTTTACGAGCATCGCACAGCTAGTTAATTTTCACGAGGCGATTTCTTACGATTGTCGAAATTCAAGATATACGAGGAAATCTTTTTACACTTGCCACTTTTATCCTGGGCTTTAAATGAGGAAACATTTTCAGGGCCATGTGGCACAAGGCTTTCTAGGCCCGTTCTGTAATCTCGTTCATTATTTCTGAGAGTATAAAATTCGACAGTGTTGACGGAATTTATTGATTTTGGTTAAAGTTAAAATGGTATCAAATTTAATATTTTTTTTGATTAACAAATATTTATTATCATTGATTTTAATGTCATCCATATTGTAAAGAATGAATGAGAAGTCTTTTTCTGTAATTTTCGAACATCCTAATACTATAATGTATTATGCAACGGGTATGCAAAGGGTTTGTTTACGAAACGGAAGATTATGGCTCGAGTCGAAGGCTTACCTTTTACGTACCAGTTCCGTACGATTACTTTGTGCCATAAGTATCCCAAAAAAGAGTGCAAGTAATGAAGTTGCGATTTTTTTATTACAGTTTCATTAGATATATTTCTAATTATAGATTTCCATAAACATCAAATTATTTTTTTTTTATATTTATAAATGATAAATTTATCAATTCAGGCTGTTTTCGCTCGTATGACGCTAAATTCTTACGTGCTTATATATTTACCATACGGCCTTATTCCACATTTTCATTTATTTTAATAAATTGTTGTATATCATGTAGTTTTAAAAAACAAAAACATCTTTACTTAAATCGAAATTATAATATTTATAAACCGATTTCACCCATTTCCAAGAAGCTTATTTCATCTCTTATCTCCTAAAATTAAACTTTGTAGTAGAGAATTATGAAAGTGTAAAAACATTTTAAAAATTTAGTAAAATATCTCTGTGCAAATTCATGATCTAATCAAACAGTTATTTCCTACCAGATACTATTTACTATTAGTTCTTTAAGAAAAGTCTGACATACGAGCTTCTTGAAGTTACTTCCCAGATACGAAGTTCTTGAAGCAACTATTTAGAGATAGCGCCTTGTTCTACCATGCTGCTGATATACGTATATTGTATACAAAGACAACATTTTAGCAGTAATATTTTACCAGATAATTTCTTGGAAATTCAAATTCTTCTCCGGGACGTTGTTTCTACAAAAATGTCTTTGTACTTATACCCATCATATTCAAACATTTAATATTATACACACTCTTGAACGAATTGATACTTTTTTAAATCACTTTTTTTCTCACTTTATATAACTATAAAATTAATTATATATTAGAAAAATATATGTATATACTATCAAACAACACGTTTCTCATGTTTAATGTTAAGTGGTTTGTGTATATACAATGCAGAATGTAATTAACAAGATAAGTCGGGTTAAAAAGGCCTTAATTAAAAATTAGCATTTTCTCACCCGAATAATGAATAGTAAAATTGAAAAAAAATGTCTTCATATGCCTCGTTCGCGTCGACAGCGTAAAAACCTTTATAATTTAAGATAAAGTTAATAAGTTGGTGTATTATTACTACCGTTATAGACTCGCTAATAGTCGCATACGTTTTTGTCTGACACAGAGGATAAATGTTTGCAAAAATTAATCATCATGGATTGTAGAGTTTGACATGCATGGTTTAGAAAAATGTAACTATTATACACTTGCAGCATACTTATAGATAGGCATGGAGACACAGCGCAGTACAGCTCTACGTACCAGCAATAATAGCCGCAGTCTCTACATACCTATATGTGCGACCAGAAACTACAACATCAATCCTCTGAGGGATTTATGCGTCTATTGAAAAATTATCAGCTTTTCCGGCTGACTCTTGTGGCCACTCGTCGCGCGCACACCAGCAAAAGCCCGAAAAAGCAATTGAACAGAGTCGGATAATAAGCCAGATAATCTTCCCGTCGGATGCGCATCAACACAGTCTATTCATCCCCATTGTCCGCGCGATTATCCGACGGTCGGTCGGCGCATCCCTCCGTGTCTCTCGAGGAGAAGAGACTCGTCGATTTTTCACGGCTCGACTCACGAGGCGTGGTACATCGCCAGCATAATACACTGCACAATATCTCCCGGCGATTTATTCCTTCGCACCTCTCTCTCTCTCTCTCTCGCTCGCTACGTAGAGTAGTCATGATTCGCCGTAGAATCGGCGGAAAACGAGGACGACACGCCCAGCGAGCCTTGTTCCCTCTGTCGTCTCTCACCTGTTGTCGGGAGAGCGAGGTGTGACCTCGCCCCCTCCTCTCTCTCTCTCCCTACCTTCCCTCCCAGTTCTTTCGTCTTCTCAAGGCTTCCTGCGCTGTTGCGAGGCTATGCACGCATACTAGAGAATAGACGCGCGAGGAGAGAAAGAGTGCCGGAGAAGAAATGCCACACGATGTGTAGCGTCTAGGACACGGCCGAGGAGACAGTTAATGCACCGTCAACTCGATCCCGAAAGGAAAGTAGCTTTTTTCCCGTGTCAATTTTCTCTGCTGTGCTTTCGACGTCTGACTTCCGAATCTATAACTGCTGAGTTATTCTTTATGCGATTTGCTTGAGAGGCTTAGGGATCTTTATACGAAAAGCTGTGTAAGGTATACCGCAGCGACGCTATTGTGAGATATGTGCGAGAGGGATGGAAGTAAACTAAGTTAAAAAAAAAGTAAAGCACAAATTAGAGAGTATTAGAAAAATAATTGTTGTACTTCAATTATGAAAATCTCAGAATATTTAGTAATAAATTAATTATTTATGGGATCATTCAGTGCTTCCATTAGTACAGTTTAAATCTTGCTGTAAAATTATCCCTTTTTGAGTATAACACTGTATGATTAAAATCTTATTAAAATCAGTGTTTAATTTTATAAATCGGTATTTCTCATATTACATTAATTTTGTAATATTATTTGTAATGTAACATAAATACATTAAAAACTCTCCATCACGAGGAATTAAATTAAATGAAGACGAAGAATCAATCCTTTCTTCCAGAATATTAAATAAACCAAATCCAAATAATTTATAACTATAGAACGCGCAAGAACATTTGAATTATTTCAACGCAAGTACTTTCCATAAATCATCGGTCAATTGGATCCTTCATATAATCTCCATCTAATACTCCCATTTACAAATCAATGAAAGCCGTCGCCTTGCCAAAATAAACTGGCCTCTCCGACTTGACAAACGTCGCATATACGCATGAAGACATTGTCGAGCTCGACACTTTATAAACGTTAATCGCAGTACTATCGAGCCCCGACGAATCTCATTACTCCGCGTCAACGCGTTTGCTATATATATAAGCATGCGTATATAGCGCAGCGCTTTCATAGGGGCGCAACCGCAAAACAATAATTATCATCGCAGACGGCCTGCCTCAGGATGAAAGAGGTCTCTCTGCGCTCCGCGATAAATCACGGCTCCGATTTGTGTCCCCGGCGCTGCGCGCAACCCTTTCTCGCTCTGTGCACTGGCGAAAAAAAACGAAGAAGAGATCACGCCTCCGGAAGCGACGAAGCGAGAAACGTTCACTCGCTCGCGCGTCCATAAAAATCACGACGCGTCGCAGCAGCAGCAGCAGCAGCAGTGGCAGCAGCATGAGCAGCATCACCGGGGAATACAAGACTATAAACGACTCCCCCCCCCTGCGCGTATATATATACACGCGCTCTCCACACTATACAGCTACGTGTGTCCTTCCTCCCCATTTAACGTCGAGTTAACGGTTCGTTACTGAATGCCAGTCACAGTGTCATTTATACGCTGAAAAGGATGTTTGGCCTCGGCGGACAGTATTCGTTTGTCTCTCTCTCTCTCTCTCTCTCTCTCTCTTTTCTCCGGTTTCCGTGCGACACGAAAAAGCGAGAGCAGAGCGCGCGTGTATATATACAGCTCTTTCTCCATCAGCGACGCAAGAAAACGCGTGCGCGCAGGAAGGGGCGCATGACGAATCGAGGGGTGCTTTTTGTCAGTCCCAACCGCAGTCGTCGTCGTCGTCGTCGTCGTCAACGTCTTCGGGGGCCTCGACTATATACATACGTTCTCGCCGCTCAGCGGGTGATACGCGCGCGGCTCAAAGAGTCAGTCAGTCAGTCAGTCAGTTAGTCAGTCGGTCGGTCCCCCGAGGTGCCGAGAGCTCGAGCTGCGCGAGAGCATAGCAGGGCAAGGCCCCTCTCGTTCGGAGCAGCTTCGAGAGACGTACGAGATGGATATAGGTATATACATACATAATGCAGCAGGAGCAGCAGCAGCAGCAGCAGCAGCGCGGGATTATCTCTGGGAGATCCGACACGGGGCCACCCCCGGCGTTAAAATACTCCTAATGACAGGGAAATTGCGGAATTTTTCGAGAGGAGAGCAGCACTTTTCTCCGGATTAGAGACGACACACGCGCGGCTGTATACGCAGTCGACGGGGGCGACGGTAATTTCGGTCGTTATTCGCCGCGGTACGAAGAGTTTGGGAAGAGCTTAACTTGCATCAGCGGGCTTTCACTTTCCTCGCTTCCCGTCGATGCTTTCCCTCCGCCTGTTCACTGTCTTTCCTCGAACCTATAATTTTCGGCAATCTGCGCAGTGCCGTTTCGCGTTTATTCCAAAGCCGCCGCGTTGACTCGTTAGCATTTCTAACTTATCTATATGTACTGCGCTGTAAATTCCTTTTTCTGTTTGCGTAATAGTTTTCTTTAAGATCGGGTAAATACAGTTGTGCTAACTCAACAATAATACTATTTTAACTCTGTAAATATCAAACAACACGTGTTTTATATATAGCATGTAGCGAATAGTTTTCATTTTTTGAGTTATTTGATTTAAAGCAGAATTAAAACAGATAACATTTGAAAACTGTAATGCCCTCGGTAATGCCAGTACGTGTATCTGTACGTTTTCTCAACTGATCGAAAACGAGATTTTTGAATTATAAATTTTATATTTCTTTTATAAATAGACTTTTGTATAGTTCTGAAATCTAAAATTTTGCGTAGGTATAGAATAAATATAAGACATATTAGGCCAGACGTATGCATCTGTAGAACGCAGGAATATTGCAGTCAACTTTAAAAATTATTTTATAAGCTTACATTATATAATCAATATTTAGATAAATTTATTATCAACTAGACCAATAACTTAGCTGGAGGCAGCCGAAAAATATTTTTGCATTGCAAATCTTTCTCAGGGACAAAGACAAATAAGTTATACACACATTTTTTATAGAAATAATAAAATTTAAGACATCGCTATGACAGATCCGCTCCTTTTTTTCTTGGAATCATAAAGCATGCATAGGCTTGCTTTCTTGGAAACTTACATATTATGACTGTGAAAAAAGTACGGCTTACTATTTTACTCAAAAAAAAGGGAAAAAAAGAAAAGAAAAGAAAAAGTGGAAAGCACTAAAAGGGTCTGGAGAAAAAAGTACAGTGTAGAGTAGAGTATAAAGTTGAGTAAAAAAACTGTTTGTCCGCCAAAGAAGCAGTGTAAAAGCGAGAGATAGAGGGAATAACTCTCGAGGGGTGTGGGTGTGCCGAGGTCAAAAAGCTGAAAAAAGGGTTATCCGCGCGCACTCTCGGTTTTCGTTCCGCCTGGAAATACGGGCTGTAAACCGAGAATTTGTTCCACTTTTCCGACTGGCACACAGAAAGAGAGAGAGAGAGAGAGAGAGAGAGAGAGGGAGAGAGAGAAGAGGAAGATGCGCCAGAGCTGATACACTCGGTATGCAGGATCACGAGCTGCCGGCAGGTATGTACAAACAGCAGCGCGCACAGCACTCGTGGGCCACGGCGGGGGTGTGGATTAGGTCACACGGCCCTGTAAATAAACGCGCGCGGGGGCCTCCACGGGATAAAAAGCCGGGCTTTACGGGTGAAAATATTTGTGCCACGGCCGTGAGAGGAGGCATAAGCGACAAGAGTCTTGGTATATATACTAGTGTAGGTATATAGGTATAGAGAGATTCCCAGGCTGCTGCTGCTGCTGCTGCTGCTGCTGCAGGCAGGTCCCGCGGGGGTGGCCCATTGACAGTTTTGTTGAAAGTTTCGGCCATAAATCTCGGGGTCCGACATTGTGCCCAGAACCCGCAACACAAGGCGACACGCCTATGCCTATACCTACCTGGCTATATAGCTATATAGGTATGCGCAAGCAAAGCGCGCAGAGAAAAAGAAGAGATACTCGCGCGAGCGCGTGCTCTCCTCCCGCTGGCTCCTGCTGCATCTAAATAATTTTGAAAAAAGGAGGTGGATCTGTTAGCGAGGAGATACATCACGCTTTGTTATCCTTATGATTCTTTGTACGATCGCGTATAAATATTGGACTTTCGAGCCTCCAGTCGTCTCCGGCCATTACTCAAGCTGACCAACTCGCTCTCTGCGGGCTATACGGGAGAGCTTCCACAATCTCGAATATATATATGTGTGTATACGCTGGAGCGTATATGAGATTTTGGTATTGGGCATTTCCTAGAACGCGCGCGAGCACGCGATTCTTTGTATTGAAAACAAAATCCAACTAATTTACATGATTGGTCATTTTCGTTTTGTTAAACGAAGTAAAAATTCGTGCGCAGCTCGCGCGCAAATATTATGAAATCGCGGTGAACTCGTTAATGCTAGTGAACTTTTAAGGTCAAACAAATTTTTCGTTAAAAATAAGAAATTGATCAAGGCCCTCGGTCGCAGCTGCAATAAATTAAGATTCTTTATGAATTATATTGAAACAGTAAGAGCGTAGCCGCGAGTATAATAATTTGAGGCTTTTTTTTTATAAAGAGACAACTCATCGTCATGAATCCGTCATCTCGAATTTAAAAAATGCGAGTTCGAGATTCGCAACCCGAGAGTGACCCCGCGCGTACGCATACCTATATAGCCTATACCCGTTCGCCTGAAAAATGTGTGTCGCAAAGCGATAATCCGAAAAATGAGTCATCAAGACATCAAAAGTCCAAGCGAGACGAGAGAGAGTGCGCCAAGTTAGCAGCGGGGCATAAATCGAACGGATGAGAAATAAAAAATGTCCGTAGCCCGGGAAAAAAGGAGTGTCTCATAAATAACGCCCTCATATTCTCACAAAAGCGTCTCTTTCCACTTTTAATTCGTTTTACACCTCGAGCTCGCGCGCACACATACGCACACGCACACAGCTGAGAGACCAGACCAGACAATGAGAGAAACGCATCCACGTATCGTATATCCCGAGCGAGCTGCGCGCGCCGGGTAAATATTTGAGGACACGTTGAAGCTTTCTTATTCGCCCCGTAAAGACAAATAAAAACTCATAGATCATGAGGGAAGCCCGCGGAGGATGAGAGCCGGAGGCGAGAAGCCAACCGATTTTCACGTGTGTGTCTTTTTCTCACCTCGGCTACCTGCCCGCCGCCGCCGCCACCGCTGCAGAGCCTCCCAGAGCGAGATTGATCCCGAGATATCCAAATATTTTTTTGTGTATCCGACGACCTTATACGGTATATGGTATATACACACGCGCGCGCTTGTGTATGCGTGTGTATATTTATATATAGCTATCTATAGCCGACGAGACTGCGCGCGAGAGATGCCTAAAAAGAGAAACGAGAGAGTGCGAGAGAGAGAGAGAGAAAAAATGCTCCCGCGCGCGCGCGTGCACACGGAAGATCCTCTCTCGCGCAACCTGTTGAGTTTAAATCCCTTAAGCATCCATAAATCTGTCTATCACGTTAATCGTATTATTCCCGTGAATGTATATACGCGTATACGGTCTGCGCCGGTGCAGATATACCTCAATATAATTGCGTCACGATAGCGAGCGAGAGAGAGAGAGAGAGAGAGAGAGAGAGCTATCCCAAGAAAAAAAAGGTTATATTGCAGCGAGCGAGTGCCATGGTAGTGGAGCGGCCACCCCGATGAAAATGTGATCGGCTCATTGCGGGAACGATTTTATGGGCCAGCGACTTGTAAAGTTGTAAAAGAGGAATGTTTGGCTTTATATTCTCCTTTTTTTTCTTCTTCTTCTTCTTCGACTTCCTCGCGAGAGAGAGAGAGAGATAGATAGATAGAGACTGTCTTAAATCACGGATTTCGGGCCTTTACGAAGCTAATTCGAATGACTGTGTTAATATTTTCTACGGGGAAGCTTGGGACACACCGAGCGAGGGAGAGAGAGAGAGAGAGAGAGCGGTATAAATTTAAAGTCTCCTAGTAGGCAGTTGGCAACAACAATATGTATATATAATATAAACGATACACGAATTCTACGAGCCCGCGCGCTGTTTATATTTGGCCGGGTCCGGATTACGGAACACAGCGCGAGCCGTACAGTCGTCGATTGAGATGCAATCCATCGGCGTATAATATCTACATCCATAAGAAAGACATTAAAATTCGAAAGCACTATGCGGATATATAATCGCCGCGCAGTAAACCCGCCGCTCGAGAGCGGCAGCGGCTAATCGAAATCGATGCAAAAATATGTCGAGCTCGGCGCCGCGCCGCTCGCGTAAATTTCTTTCCGATTATATTCGGCGCGCGCGGACCTGTGCCGATGCAAACGCGACAATAAAACAGACGCCGCCGCGGTAGCCGCTGCGCTTACGCTATGTATATATATCTGTAATATGCATGTATACGTGCGCGCCGCTTGTGCACATACACAATAGAGCATATATCGCCGGTTATTTAGTTTACGATCAAGCGGAGTGGCGCTGTAATTTTCGGATCGACGGGTAGGCAGGTGGCGAAAAACGATTCCAGCTGACGGCCGCGGCGGTGGCCGAGAAGAATGCGAAAAAGTATATATCCGCCCCGGCGGTGAAGAGAGAAGGAGCGAAGAAGCAGGGAAGAGACGAGAAGAGAAAGCCCCAGTGCTGATGTAATTATTACGAGAGGAGTATCGCGTATATAGTGCATACTGTATAATGTATATAGGTAATATACTGTATATAATATAAGGCGATTGGAAAGAGCGCGCGGCGGCAGTGCATTAATACACGCAGCCGCGGCGAGTTGAGTGAGAGGAGAGAAATAAGGAGAGAAGTGAAGGCTCGAGCCGTAAAATCATACGGCAACAGGCCGAAACGCTCGAAATAACCCTCAATTAGAGCGTAATTAGTATCATGGCCCGTAATTGATTTCGATCGATCGGCAACACGTGAAAGTCTCGCGCGCGAAAGAGGCATATGTAGCTCCCATCTCCCTCTCTCGCGCGAGCTCTTCCTTATTGCGCTTCTTGCTGCGCCGGTGCAGTGCGCGCAAGCTCTCGAGCGGAGAGAGGATACGATGCGAGCGGATGAGAAAAAAAGTCAATCACGTTATATGCATCGGGTGACGGGATAGGAGCGAGCTGTTCCACGTGGAATGGGGCCAAAAGAAAAACAATTTTAATTTTAATGCGCGCACTGCGCAGAGCTATTAGCGCAAAAGAGTGCACCGACTTTTTCGCATTGGCTATAATCTCCGTTTCGTATGTTATTTTTAATACTTCAAACTCGTCGTTAAATCGGCTGCCGACTGAAGGCCTGGCGTTACGCTTGAGAAGAGCGTTTCTTGATCTGTATCGCTGTTGGAACGCATGTGAGATATTTGATATAGGTAATGAAGGTAAGTTGCGTCAACTTTGAAAGCTATAAAAAAAGAACGATTAAAATTTTATGTAGCTTCGATTAATTTGAAATGTTTTACACCGACATAATTTGACAGTAGCCACACTTTCTGATTTGCTTAATCCTCTTCGAATCTGTGCTATATTGCGTACATTGGTGAAAGGTCAACGTCTGCAAAAAGAATGTTCACGATAAGTTTTTTCGCTACCCGCAAACTCTTGCGAAAGTCGAGTTTTTCAAGCGTTGACATCTATCCTGCGGCTGATCCATATCGACTACTCCTCGTTCGAAAAAGTTAACTTTCACCCCCCCCCCCCTTATTGTGTTGCACACTATTTCATCATGCTCTGAGTAAAATTTTGAATACATTTCCTCTCGGCGTGAAAACTGACACATGCGAATTTCAGTCCGGCGGATATATATGTGCACAGGAGGTAAGATACCAACCATACCGACATGGAGTCGAGTCTTCACTTCCTTTAATACGCGTGGACTTCGTTTCACCAAGTAGTTGAGTTAAATTCTTACATTCGAGCTTTTATTTTGTGAATGCCTCAGAATAGCCGCAACTAATGGTATACAAACGAACATTTTCACTTGCCCCAATTTTCTAAATTTTGAACCCGCACTCTAACTGAAAAAGAAACTTTCAAGTAACTACATACGGATAAATCATCCCTATATCCTTACCGTCGATCAATCCATCTCGCACCACACTATCGTGCCGAGCCTCCAAAATTACCCATCACGCTTGTATTCCTTACCGATCAACCGATCCTCGAGCGCGCTAAAGTGTCCCGCGACGATAAAAAGTAAAATTAGGATTTATACAGACGCAATTTCTTGATAGAGGCGCGCGACTGTCACTCGGCTGCCGCAGTAGGCGTCAGCGCGCTTATATATAATATTCGCGAGCAAAAAGGTCGACGCGGAAAGGGGATCGGCATAAGTCGCAGGCGTCGCTGCTTCTCTTCTCTATATACCGCGGCTGCAGCCACCCACGGCGCGGCAGCTACAGCAGTGAGCAGCAGCAGCAGCAGCAGCAGCAGCATCGTCCCGTTCGTTTCGCTTCGTTTCGCTCCTTTTCCTTCCTTCCCTTCGCACAGCTCGCGCCGCATATACACACACTCGCGCGCACACGCACACATACACGTGCGCAGCACATACCCCCTCATTCCCGACGTCATCGTCGCGCGGCTCGCTTATACACGTATATACGTCATGTATACGCTATACATGCATACACTATCACCTATGTACGTGTGCGCAGCGGCTTTTTTGTATCTCGCCTCATGCACAGGCGCGCGCGTGTATTACCACTTTATTCCTTCCCTCTCGGCTCCTCTCGATATTCGCTCCGCAAGTCGAGAGAGTTTCTTCTTCCTCAGCAGCGCAGTCGCTCGCTTCTCCGCGTCCGTGTCTGCGCGCACAGACCGCATAGGTGCGTTGCGCGTGTATATATAATACGTGTATACTGTATATATATATATATGTATACGCGCGAGACGAGACGCAGCGACATGTGCGCGTGTATATAACGCGCGCAGTGCGAGACTCTTCACGGCCAAGGCGCGCGCGCGCGCGCGCGTCGCTACTTACTGATATTTATTGCGCCTAGAAATGTGTACGGCCCGTCATAAATCTCCGCATTCACACGCGGCTTCTAATTTACATATTCCGCTCCTCGTTTCTTCCTCTCTCTCTCTCACTCGCTGGGACTCGCGCGCGATATACATGTGTGTGTGTGTGTGCGCGCTGCCTGCGCGCACATTCTCTAGTTAGCCTCTTTCTCTCCCGCTCTCTCGGCTCTCCTCTCTCCCACCGCCGCCGTCGCGACTTCGACTTTTGCTTTCTTTTGCAGCGTCCGCGGTGGCCCACGCTCTTTTCGCTTCTTACCACGTATACACTATATTTCTCTATCACTGCTGTTGCTGCTGCTGCTGCTGCTGCTGCTGCTGCTCCGCTGCTGGAGTGGGGTGTATAGCGCGCGACGCGAAGAAGCGAGAGAACGAGAGTGAGAGAGGGAGGAAGAGAGGGAAATGGTTGGAATTATTGGTTTCTACCTTTCATCTGGCTTTTACGGCTCGGCAGAGACAGGGAGGTCCTCGCAGAGCCTCGACGTGTACGTGCGACCTAACCGGTGAAATTTCGAATTGGAAATCGCGACGTCGATGACAGGATATTGTGCAAAATGTGCGTCTCTCGCGTCCTCCCAATCGCTTTTCGAGATTAGAAGGCGACGCGTGTCGTATATATATACTTATACGTATTATACGAGAGACGCGGGAGACGCGTGTATAACGTATGAATATTTATGCTTACGCGCGAAAAGTCTGTTAAAACAGCCCCGAGTCGTCCATTAAACGGCAATGAATAATTCTCATGCAAATTCGTAATTATTTTTCGGTGTGAAAAATTTGGTCGCCGTATCAAAAACGCAAAAGGAAGGAAAAGAGCGCGCGCGGGATAAATCATAAGCGCGCGCAGGAGCAAGTATATGCACACACACTCACACACATGAGAGGATCTCTCTCTCTCTCGTCGGGTCGAAGAAAAAAAATGTGCGAGCCATCGCAGAACCACACGTCTTAGTGGGTCCCACGGGGATTCGGAAAAGGCAACCACTTTCGAGGGCTCTCGACTTTTTTCGGCGCGCTTCGCGCGCGTCCTATGTACGCATACGTGTGCAAATGTATATAGAATACACAGAGTGCGGGATGTTCGTTACATATTCATTCATTTGTCCGGAATATTCTTGTAATAATAAAGACCGCGCGCTCTGTATGGCTCCCTTACATATATTCATTCAGCAGCGCTCGCAAGCTTGCGCACTTATATATATTATATATACATAATACATATGTATATGTATGTACCTATAATACGCATATATAGGTATACGTGCATGTATAACTGTGCAGCGCGCTTACAAACCCGCAGAGTCTGTAATAGAAGGAGTCTCCTCTGGCTCCCGGGAGATGGGCGTCGCGGGCGTGCATAATTTGATTATGCCGCTCGCGCTCGCACATCCTTTTATATTTATGACCCTCCGCAGGTGCTAATTTTTATTGCTTCCTCGCACGTCGCGGAGAAAGTTGTACTTTTGCCAAATAAAAAGAGTAAAATATATGAAGAATGTAGGAGCCTTCGCTCCCGTCTGCAGCTTTGCGAATTCCGATGCCAAGTGCGACCTTTTTGTGAGTTATATGTATATAGCTTTTTCCTACATGTGCATTCTCTATTGGGTTACATTCTGATGGTATACACGAGGCACTGAGCGCTCGGCTGAAAGGCAGCTGATGAACTACTGGCAGTACTGCGTGACTTTCACGTGATTGAATAATTAAAGTGTAAGCTGCAAAATCAAAATACAAGAGGTTAGACGGTAAAACGGTTAAGCCCCGAGGGTTGGGTTAAATTACGGTTGACCACATCGATGAAAATGTATAAAAAAATAGGTTGTGCTCCATTAAAAAGTCAAATAATTCAGGAGTATACGTTAGTTTTAGTTATAGTTGTACCTCGTATCTGATATTTGGTAATGTATACTAAAGTAGTAAAAGAAAAAGAAAGTTCTCTTTGTATTTTAATGGTATATTACTCCTTTAGATACCTTGTACATGAGAAGAAAAAAACTGTGAAACTTATAATACACTGTAGAATTAATCACTATACATGTATCGTGAAAAAATCTGTAATATCAACTCTGTCAAAATCTTTGCAATGTAACATGATGATTTTATAACTTTGTCGCAATAATAAACCGTATCAATATTAGATGCTATTGAAACTTCCGCTATTCCTCTAATAAAACACAAATACACACATATGTGTATATATATATCATTATTGTAAGTTTACAACTTGCTTTTTCAGTAGAAATTCATGAATATTTTTATCGAGTTCGAAGTACGATATGCTAAAATCAATATGTGAAATGCATAATATTGAGGATCCTTGAATATTTATTTATTGTTCTGTGAAATACACTCTAAAGGCATTTTAGTAGAAACATGTATTATGCAATAGTCATGTATAAAAGATCTATAGAAGTGAACAGAGACCGTTTATGATATTAGTACTTGGAGATTGAAGGTATTATTGTCATTGCTTTCATCGTGCGAAGGTGAAAGCAGCGTCGAATATATGCTTGCAAAGACTTGTCTTTAACACTATAAAATGTTGGTTATTTCTTAAAATAAAACTTACTACTAGATTCGAAATTCATAGATTTGCTATAAATCATTAACTGTTATAGCTGATCCATTTTTATTTTACAATATAAGAAGGTATTGTTTATTTCATAGAAATCTTGCGTCGCACAAGCATACATACATTATACATTGATGAAATTTTTATATGCCAATTCAATTTTTTCGTCGGGCATATCCGTTTCATTTTTATTTAAGCTTTGCATCAATGAGGTACTAGCAAACATGAGTACTGCAAAATGTTGGTATTAACACAAAAACTTATAAGTGTCTTGCAATACAGTTACCATGAATAAACGACAAGTTAAGTGCCTTTAGTAGGTATACCGGAATATTTTTAAGGTATATTAGATTTGTATAGAAAATTCGTGTTTATATACAGATATAATGCTAGAAAATTTAATTGCTCAATTACATTTGACAATTGAAAAAAAACAAGTGCGCTTGCTAACATATCGTGCTCCTTTTGATCAACTGAAACAACTGCTAATAGTATTTTATTTATAAGTAATTGAAGAATTTATTGTTGTTGCTAGAATTTTTTGGAAAGATTGTCAAGTAAACCGTTATTAAACTACGTGCTGTATCTCTCAAAATGCTAGCAGACCAATACATAATAAATATATAGTTAAATACATCGTATATAATTCCACATATAGTAATGTACTTTTAGTCTTCTTAATTCATATTAGACCTGCAAACTTGACTAAGAGACGGTTTCAAAATTGCAAAATCAATTAGAAAAATCTATGGATATAGTATAATTAATTAAAAGACATATGGTGAATCAAGTAATATAGTATTTCATAAAATAAACGTTTTCGGAATTACTTATAGCCTGTCGTGCCTGTTCTTCATTCTACTTCTGCGAACACTGTTGAATAAGTCAATATAAGGCATGCACGTTTAGTATTTTTTTTTTCGACTGTACGTGTGTACGAACAGTTGGTTTCTCAGATATTCATTAAACGCATTCAACCAGAGGGTTTTTTAGGTACGAAATGTTCGCTGCATCCATATATTGATTCACCAATTCTTCATATTCTCACCCGGACAGAAAATTATCAAATATACATGCTTGTATATAGATTTTTGACCACAAGTAAAGATATTTTATTTTGATATAGAACCTATAGGCATTGCTCAATGTTTTTGGATTCTGTTACACTTCAAAAAGTTGGAGACCGTTAAGTTTAACCTGTGAAATTAATGCCTATTACGCCACCAAAATAAATAGCATGTGCTATTTCCCATCGATTTCAAAGTTGACCAATGACCATATCCTTCCTCATGCGAAATGAAGACTTTATACAATCGCAAAGTAGACACACAGTAGACAATGAAATAATTATCCGAGAATATAAATGTTCATTTAAAATGGAATGTCGCGTCCGTTTGTCAGCCGCCCCATATCAGAGTCGCGCAGCCCAGTTCTCATGCTGCTCGCCCCAGCGACGGCAGCAGCAGTTCATCCTTTCTCCAGAAAATCGAGCAACATAATCGTCGCGCAGCAGCAGCAGCAGCAGCAGCAGCAGAGAGCGCGCGGGCAGCCTCGCTTTCGCGTTAAACGCGCGCATTAATTTGCGTCCGGCCTCGCACCCGCAGAACCACTATATAATATACACGCGCGTATACATATATATATAGTGTCTGAAGACGCGCGGCTCCGGCCATATAGGCTGCGCTGCGCTCGCGCGGGTAGACGGAGTAAAAGAGGGCGTGCTGGGGGACAGGTATAGTGGAGGCACTCGCGCGCATCTTCTCGTCCTCTCTCGCTCGCTCTCGCGGGGGTGAGAAGCTGCTGCGGCGCGCGAGAGAAGGTTGCGAGGAGAAGAGCGTCGGGGCCTCGGCTCGTAAAATGGAAATCAATTACATCTACACTTAACCACTTAAACTGGTTTCGCCACGGTCTCGCGCTAAAGGACCGAGCGAAAGGCCGAAAGCGAGCTCCGCACACACGCGCGCCTGCGCTTCACGCATGCGTATGTATAGGTATATTCAGCCCGCAGCATCGGAGAAGAGGAGCAGAGGAGAGCAGTGCAGCGCAGTGCGGAGCAGTGCGGAGAGAGAGCAAAGAGAAGGAAGAAGAAGAAGAAGAAGAAGCTGCCGTTTGTACGTAGGTATATAGTTGCAGGTCTCACGCGCGGCGGCGACTTGCCACTATACCGCGCAGACACGCCGGTGAGCACCGCTGGAGGCGCTCTCCTTCTCGCGCGCTCTCTCTCTCTCTCTCTCACTCTCTTCTCTGCGGCGAGCCGCAGATCATTCGTATCAACATAATTACAAGCTCGGAAGCCGCCTCTCTGTTTCTCTCACCTCGCTCCACCCATCACAACATCACACACGCTCTCGCCCTCCTATATATGCGTATGTATATACATACTTACACATCGCGCATGCCCCTACCTATACATATACGTATGTATATATACCCGCACTCTCGGCCTCTTCTGCTCCTGCTGCTGATGCCGCTTCTGCTTCTGTCGGCTTTTTCTTCGCGCGCCTGTGCCGACAATCTCGTCCTCACCCGCCGCTCTCGCTCTCGGTACCTACCGCTATACATATACAAGTATAGCCGTATACAGTCCAGGTCGATGTATATGCGTATATCTGCACTCTGCACATAGCGAGAGAGAAAGGCTTTGGGAATCGAATCTCCTACCCTCCCCTCCCCCTATACTCTCTTCTCTCATCTTTGCGTCTGATGCGCGCACCCGATGCAATTCGCCGATGCTTTGAACCGTGCCGGCGTGCAGTGTAAGCTACTTCTACATGTAGACATGCGAGAGCGCATCGCTATACGCGAACTCGACGCAGCGTATATAGCGCACTTTTCTTATACCTCAAACGCGCGGATTTGCTCACTCTGGTGGATACTCTCGCCCCCCTGCGATGTGCGCCAGTGCACCGCTCGATCGCGCGGGATTTTGGCGCGAAAAACAAAGAGAGCGCGAGGCTTTATCATTGTTGCAATTTTAGAAAGCTCATTGCATAAAGTATGCATGTATAATGTATATTGTATACGACAGTTATCTCGAGAGGATCGCGTGTAAAATTGAAATAATTCAATTTTAACCCATTAATGCCTGGCTAGACCATAAAAAGTTTCACGCTGACTTTGAGCTCATTACATATTTATACGTGTTTAATGTGTTTATACCACTTTTTAGTTTTTTTTTGTAAAATATCTATTAGCGTTTAAAAAAATTTTTCTCGGTATTTGTGCATTAAGAATCTGCACCTAGCGATTTTCTGCAAATATTTTTGAAATTGTACGATATTCATATCTAGGCCGCAGTTATCGTTAATTACGGATTGATAGATTTTTGAAAAATGAAAGAAAGCAATCTTTTTTCCCTTTTCCAAACTAATCTTTTGATTAAATTTTAATCGACTCGTTTAATATAATATAAAACACGCGGTACACGTGAAAAATAAGCGGCAAACAGGTAAGAGACGAAAGCAATACGCGACAGTGGGGGGATGTACGACAGGTTATGTGCGAGAACCGAGAATTTAAATAACTTTTGATAAGATATGTATATAATATATAAGGAAAAATAAGAGTGCGCGCAAGTTCTGCCGTCGATTCCGTATGCGGAGCCGTGTGCGCGAGCGAGCATTCGAGATTGGAAATTTGTAATTTAATTAACAGATAGGCGTATCGCTTGTTCACGAGTCCGCGGCCCCTGACGAGAGAGCGAGAGAGAGAGAGAGAAATGAAACGGAAAGGCGAGGCGGTAATTTCGCACGCGCGAACAGACCGCGCTCTGCGGATATTCGCGCGCGCTAAGTCTTTTTTCAGCTCCAGCTCCTATATTTATCTAAATTGATTCCCGTGCAATGCAGCCCTGGGAGCGAAGCTGCGCTGTGTATAGTAGCTCGGAAGAACCGAGAGAGTGAAGAATAAGATAGCGAGAAGTTGGAAGAGGCGCGATCCTCGGAAGACAGTCTCTCCTCTCGCGGGAGAAGGCATATCGGCGAGCAGCTGGACACGCGTGCGCTCATTTATTTTTCAATCCTTTTCCTTTTCACGTCCTCTCTAAGCCGGAGTTTTCATCGATCCCTCTCTCTCTCCCTCTCTCGGACTCTTCGACTCCTCAGATTTTGGTGTTTTTAACGAGATTTTGTACGTTATATCGTATAATATATGTAGCAATAGTAAGTAGCACATCGCGGAACGATAATAGGCGAGCGATATAGCTCATCTTTCGAAGAGAGCGAGAGACAAGCGTGCAAAGTCGCATTAAAGCTTCGAAAGGCTTGATCGGGCCCCGAACTCACCGAGGCCGTCAACTGCGTCAAAATCCGGAATTGAAATGAAGCTCCTCGACCCCCGATATACATATAATAATAACTCGAGCTATATATATGCACGCTTAGCTGCGGTCTACTCTCCGCATGTTTCTCTCTCTCTCTCTCTCTCTACATGAGCGAAGCGACGTTGAGGCGCGAGCGCATTGCGCATATAAGAGCTTTCATGCAGATTGCAGACACGTCGCGTCGTTGCGCCAAGATCATCGCTAATGACCCGTCGGGGAGGTGTGGGGAGATAAACGCGCCGCTCTCGCGCGAAATTGAGCGCGTTTGATATGCGGTAGGTGCGAGCGAGAAGAGCCGCCGCTCGTATCCCGATCGTTCAATTTCGCAGCTCTCTCGGCTCTCTCACTTTCTCGCCGCAGCCGATGAGCGCACCGCCTCTGATATCTTGCGCCTGCCGGACTGGCAGTTTCGGCACCTCGGGGCGTCTCTGCGGCTACACACGTTCGAAAGCCGCCGCCGCCGCCACCGCCGCGCGCGAGAAATAATTGCGCGCTGACAAGCTGTGAAATGAATTTATTTAATTTCAGACGGCTATAACAGAATTACACGGCAGTTGCCTATAAGCGCAACTGCGCGCGCTGCGGTATATGTGTACGGCCGCAGAGGGAGAGAGAGAGAGAGAAAGAGGTGCCCGTGAGAGACGTATAAAGAGAAACGAGCGGCGCACGCGCCTCTCTCGCCCCGAGAGCGCTGAGTAATTAACGAAATTTTTCATGGTCCATTTCGCTCTTCCGTTTGTACTTACCTTTTCTTTATTGTTTCTTCGTGCTGCTGCTGCTGCTCCTGCTGCTACTACCGCGCCGTTACTCCTCTCTCCCGATCGTTCGCTGATTTCATTGATTTCTATTCATAAGATTTTTTGCTGGGATATTGGTTACGCCGCGGCACCGCCGAGAGAGAGAGAGAGAGAAGCCAATGAATCCTAATGGCGGATGTTCTTTTGTTGGGATGATCAAATTCTTACTACGTAAATCATTCGGGGGAGTCTCCTAACTTTTTTATGCTTTACGTTTCGTATGCGCGTACTGCATATATTTCTGTTGTCGATCGCTTTGCATGCAGTTCGCATTAGCGAGTTCAATGCACGGGGAGACGAACTATTCGCTCGAGCTTTCTATAAATTATTCACGAAATTTTCAAATTCATTGCCTTCTTGGCAATATTGGTGAAAAATAAACGAATTGAGTTTATCAAATTTCAGGTCAATTTGTGAAAATTCCGAGCATTTTGCCCTCAAAACAATTGATACTAAATAGGAAAATATCAAAACTGCTTAAATCGCTTCTATTTTTAATACGTGATACTCAATATACAACTTGAATAAATAGGATTCGTCTCTTCGAATGAAACTTGATTCATTTAAGCCAAATTAAATAAGCCGAGTCTCGATGCGATGTATACTTTTTATTATCATGTTATACATCGAAACTAATTTATTTATTATCCAGAAAATAAAATCGTTAAATCAAAAATACAGAATGCAGAAGACGGTCAGAAAGAGTAGCAAGAGTAGAACTATTCAGATTTTCAAATAGATAAACAAATCGACACAAGAAATTTAAAACTATCTTATAAATTAAAGTACAAAAATTAAAAATTGATGAATTTTTGTGAAATTATCTACTTTACTAAATTAGGCAGTTTTTTCTTATACTTTGGTATGTACAGTAATCAATAAATTTTGTATATTTTTACATCTTTGCTAGAACATCCATAGAAATTGAAGCTTTTTAAAGTCATTTTATTTTTCTATAAATTAAAATTTTGACTGCAATTCGAAGATATTATTGCATTTGAAAGAAATATTTCTGAAAAAATGTAATTATTTGTCTCTGAATTCTCCAATTTCAAGTACTATATATCCATTTATTTGTTCACTCTTGCTCATTACATGGACAGGTTTACGACTAAAAATACGCATTCACAGTGCGTTGCATAGTGCATTGCACACTTTAGGTAAAGTTGTTTGACTTGACATGGTGCTAGTCGATAATTGAATAGCGCTATAGTTGCTGACCTGGAGAATAAAATCGGGGTCTCTGTTATGACAGACTTGTCCAACAACTCAACCACTGAACGTTAATATAAAAATTAATAAAAAATGTTCCACTCATTATGAGGGTCTTTAACGCAGAAAAAAAATTGCTTCTATAGTAATTCTTATACGTACATAATATATATTATATAGTATATACGTATATAAGACTTGTGCTTCTATATAGTGCAACATCAATCTAAGCCAATGATGTTAAATTTCCTTCAGTAGAAAATTCCAATTTTTAAAATTTACAACGCTAGTGAATGATTTTTTAAAAATTATTTGTTGATTTAATAAATTTTGAATTATAAATATTTAAAAATATTGAAAATTAAATTGTGAATAGAACAATAACAGTAATAAACAGTTAACATATAAGGTAAAAAAAGAATAGGTCAATTATAAAATCTTTTAAAAAATTTTTTAAAAAAAATTAATTCATTGCCATGACGTCCGTATCCAGACTAACTTTGCTCTTAAAATAACTGTAATAAATGTCTGTAATAAAAAAAATTATGGAAATAATCTTTTTTCTCTCCAATAGTCATACATTATAAGTTGGAAGCACGAAAGAATTACTTCATTCTTTAAAGAATCTATTAAAAAGCATAAAAATGCATTGATTATTAACCACGAAATTCGATAACAATTGGTTAAAATCTGTAAAAGATTTTTAGCTGCACTGAAAGATTTATGGTAATTGCTGAATTGATGAATTTGAAATACGCGGCCATAATAGGTACTAGATTTTCCCTTATATGCGTGTGCTAATAATTTATGGAAAATATAGTCTGCGCGCGAGAGTTGTATTACTGCACCACCTGAACCGTCTAAGGTCTTTGCTCGCGAGTGATTGTGAATATAATAAAAGTGTAATGATAAGCGATAAAAACGAAGGCGCATATGTGATTATATTTTCTTGTCTCTCTTTCGCGGATGTAACGATTTTTGTGTATCGGGAGTGTATATAGAGGTATGAATAATAAATGACGAGTCTTAGAATTAATTGATGAAAATCCATTTATTTTTCCCTGGCGCTACACGCAGAGTGATTCATCGTTTCTGTTTTTATTTTTTTGCTTGATTCTACACGACTTGGTAGGACGATATTTTTTTACCTTTTTATATATACAAATCTCAAGCGCCTCTAGCGAGGAGGTGCTGGAATAATACTATTACGGTATGGTACAGCTATCACAATTCTTCTCGCGTTTTTTCACTCTCTCTCTCTCTCGCATACTCGCGCTCACACGCATACTTTTTTTCCTCTCTCTCTCTCTCTCTCACTCGCACATTTTCGTTCTCGCTAAGTACATCAACGATATATTTATACATAACACGTATCATATACAATCTGTCGGCTTCCGTGATGATTGTTTCTCACTGGTTTACATGTCTGCCCCTTGGACGAACGCTCGGTTATTTAAACTATACAACAAATGATCGTCGATTATTCACAAGTAAAATAAGGCTTTGTACTATTTACAACGAGCAAAGTTTATTTTGTAGTCGCAAGAGGAGTTAGGAGAGCAGAGCCGCCGGGAGAAAAGAAGTCAACGAACAATAAAAACGAAAAAGAAAGAAAAAAGAAAAAACAGCAAAAGACTCGTTCCGTCTTGGAAGCCGAGACGAGCGCTCGCCCATATAGCGCGGACTGCACAAAGAGATTCTTTCTCTCCGGCCCTGTTCTCCACATTATACATTAGTTCGATCATCCTTCGCGTCTCTCTTTCTCTCGCTGCTACCGAGCTGTATATAACCTCTCGTCGTGTCTTTTTCCTCCGAGTCACTCGAGTCGCTCGAGACTTGAGTGGCATCGAGATACGGCTTCCGAGGAACGCACGCGGCCGTTTCACAAATGTATACATATACATATATACGTATATATATAATATATATGTATACGAGCATATATAGAATACCGCACCTCTCCGTGCCTTTTTTTTCCTGTTGGCGCGATGATTCGCACCTTTGACGCCACTTCATTTTTTTTTTCGAGTCCGCGCGCGCGCGGCTTTAAATATATATCTGTATATATATATTTATATAGGTAGAGCTAGAGTCTATACGAACCACTGGGGTACGGGGATAAGGAAGGGAGGGAGGGAAAGGGAAGGGGATACGTCGATACGGGGGCGATGTTTTTCTTTGGCTCCGTGTGGGCTATATCTAACTAGCGAGAGGACCCTCGACTGCGGGATCGCGGGACGCAATGACAGGATGCTGGCGATGCTGCTCTCTTTTTAGCTTCTTAGCTTCTTTCTCTTCGCTCTTTTGCTATTGAATCTTTTTTTTCGTATTTTTTTTTTGGCAGTACAGAGAGTCTTAGAGAGACACGCTTACTGAATATTCTAGTGCGATTAATTATATGCATAGATAGGAATAACGCTCGAGAGTCAATAAATTACGTTATACAAGTTCAACATCATCCTGACATTTATCATATAATATACACATAACAATTTTAAATATATTTATAATACGATATATATCGCAAATCATGTACGCTGCAATAGTACAAGACAGTAGTGAAAAGAAGCAAACAAGCGATGTTTCTTTCATAGCCTCGTGTGTTCGCGTATGCCCGTTACAGGCTGCACGATTGACAATTGTACAAGTTCATATTATATCGATGCAACGAGCGGAGCTGTCCTTCAATTCAGGGGGGAGGGGGAGCGAAATCGAAAATACGAGTACAGCTGCAGCAACGATAAGAAGAAGAGATTACGCTCGGAGAGGGTCGCCGACGTCACTTCAAAAATTAAAGAATTTCCAAGAATTTCGAGGAGTCCGCTTGACTTGGGAGGAAACGATATACCAGGAGGCGGATGGGTGGGGGGGGGTATAGAAAGCTGCGCAGAAGCCGCAGAGAGCTCCGAGCGTAAGGTGCGTCTCGCCTATGTATACAATCTAATAATTATCTATACGCGCAGAGCGAGAGAGCTTTGGCGCAGGCGCACTACTCGTCGTCGGTGGAGGAGCGCTAATTGGGGCTGGCCGATCGGGGCTGGGGTCGCGCCACCTGCATCGGCGGCGTCGTCTCGCCAGCGGCGGCGGCGGCGGCGGCGGCGGCGCTGGCGGCACCCCCGCTCGGGTAGGGGGCGAACCTGAGCCCGGCCGAGCCGGGAGGGGAGGCTCGCGGTCGGGGCGAGCCGGCGGCGATGACGGAGGCGGCCGACGGTTGCCAGGGCCACGCCGCGGCCGGGGGGTAGGGGTAGCTGCCCGGGAAGGGGCCACCCGACGGCGCGGCGTTCCCGGCGCCTCCGCCGCTCCCGTTGGGTGGGGCGCCGCCGCCGCCCCGTGCTGCCGCCGCGTAGAGCAGCGCCGCCGACGGCGAGGCCAGCCAGGACTGCTGCTGCGCGGCGAGGACGGCCGCCGCCGCCGCCGCCGGGCTCGCCTGCTGCGGCGGCTGCTGCTGGTGATGGTGGTGGTGGTGCAGCGCCGACGGCGAGCTCATCGCCTGGAGGTGCTCGTACAGCCGCACCGGCGGCACGCCGCAGCGCACCAGCTGCTGCTCCATCAGCTCCATCGGGTCCCTGCAAGCACACGTAACAAATCTCTTTTACTTTTCTTCTACACAGCTCCTTATTATCCACATCTTATCCGAACAAAATTATTTCAATTTCAATGATTCCAACAATTTTTCAAAATAATTTTACCAAAATTATCCATAACTCACTTATATGAACAGTGAAGCGAAACGCAGCTTAAAATATTATTGTTTATTCTTTTGAATAGCATAGCCAGTGCACGTTCAGCGTAAATTCAAATGCACCGAGGAAAACTTGAGCATCAAGTCTGTTCCCTGCCGTCTCGGACAGCGTAACGCGTTCGCGTGCAAAAGAGTTTACGCGAGTTAACTGCACCGTCCGCGCAAACAGAGTAACACATTGTAGAAGCGAATTGGAAGGGTAGGCTGCAGATGGTAAATTTTCTTTGGCTCTACAAGTCTACACGTGCAGTAGGTGAACGAGTGGAAGAAAAAAAAAATGATCGCTGTGTATAGCGCTCGCGCGTTATCGCGCCTCGATCCGCGGAGCGGAAACCAGTAGGTTACATAGCGCGTTACGAGAGGAGGGCCTTCAAAGCGCGCTGATATTAAAATTTAATTAAGCTCTTATCGCGCAGTTGCGTAATTTCCAATTTGTAAAACCCGGGGAATTAGAGAGCGAGCGAAAGACGAGGCACAGTAGCTTTATCGGCGCTCATCTCCCACAGCTCGGGCCTCGGCGAGTCTACGGTTCCAGCCATTCTTCAATTCAAGACCTCACACGCAAGGCTATATATAGCGTTATAGCTCGCTCTCTCTCTCTGTATGTGCGCGGAAAAAAGCAGAACGCGCGTCAAAGCATCTACCTCTGAACCTCTCATGCAAGTGCAAATGACTAGAAACCGAATCGCGCGCAGAGTCGCACGACGCGGCCGACTTATATGTATAGAGAGCGAGAAAGAGAAAGAATGGCTGCACAATGAGTCCGGTGTGCGGATGTATATATGTATATTATACAAGCATACTACGCGCCGGTTCTCGGTTACACGAACGACCTGCAGAGAAGGAGAGAGAGAAAAGTGCGTGCGCGGCTGCTTAGCGCGTAACACGATCCGCGCGTACCTATCGTACACTTTTTTTCTTTTTACACTTGCGGCTTTCTTGATTCTGCGCGCGCCTATAATATACTTGTACATTTAGCCCTCACGCGGCGTTGGATGGAGAAGCGTGCGGATTTATTGTGCTCTCGCGAATGAAAAGTCGAATTTTATTTTTCTCGGCTCGCACGCGCGCGCGCAGCGCTCGGCGCGGTATCCGATCGATATATATGTATATTGTATATATACCTGCGGTAGGCCAGAGTGAGGTGTGCAAGAGCTTCGATAGAGTTACTAATTCGAGGCTGCGATATATATATATACCTATATACACGTGGGAGATGTGTTGAATATTTAAAGCTGCAATGGGGGCTGCGAGGCCGTACCCGATCCGCGCGGCCGCCCGCGCGCTTACCGCAGGTGGTCCGATGCTTAATCTCGGTATCATTTTCGGCTTATATTCAAATTTTGTGCCAAGTGCAATTTTTTTCATTAGTTTTCCGATTACAGCATATATTGCCCTCAATTGTCAAAGGGACGTCTCGCGTCGCTCAACGCGGGTATATAGGTATATGTAAGTACGTATCTCTCTCTCTCTCTCCAAACAGCTACTGCCGTGTTTGATATTTCTAAATGCGTTTCGAGCGGAGAGTAAGACCGACTACACGGCCATATACCTATATGTAACAATACGCGCACGTACGAAACGCAGGCGCGTATCTAACTGGAATTAAATTGATTGATGTGCTTTTTATGGGATTACGTCAAGCTCGCCGCGCGCATTAATCATCTTTTACGATCTGGCCTAGACAAAAGAGGACTTTCTTTTTTTTTCCTTTTCGACTCGTCCGCGCGCGCGCGCGCGCGCAATGGCGAGAGAGAGAGAGAGAAACGTTTCCTCGTTCGCCACTCGCGGGGCGATAAGCGCGCGTTCGCGCCAGAAAACACGGGCTGCTGCGCCATATAAACGTATATATACAGGTATACAGAGGTGTGCGTATACGTGGCAGACGTCGAAACGACGTCGCCCCTCGCGATTCCAGGGGGGCTACATCCTCTCGGCGCGAGCGCGCGACTGCGTCGCTGGAAGGGGATTATACGCGGCAGCTATATACTATATACGCGCGCGAGCCCGGGGCTAATCGCCGTCGGACAAGCCGGACCACACGCAGCACGTGTATATCTCTATATACCTCGCGTCTCCTCTCCTCGCTCGATACGTTACATTATAATCGAGCGTGTAGAATCGACGAAAGCCAGGAGCGACGCGAGACTCGTTCTCGGAAACTCGCGCGCGCGAGATATGCTTTACATCACGCGGCGAATTGCGAGAGAGACAGAGAGAGAGAGAGAGAGATAGCTCTCGAGTGCTTCCTAGGAGAGTTATAGAGTTGCCGGCTTGATTTATTAGCCACGAGAGCAAACGCGATAAATGTATTTCTGCGCGCGCGTGAAGCTCTTCGCGGAAGCCAGAGCGAGAGAGAAATGCTCTCTCGCTTCGTAGTGTGCTCTGTGTGTGTGTGTGCGTATGTGTGTATGCTGTAAGAGCGGGGAAGCTCCGATGAAAAAGTTATTTGCAAAAGTTGGACCGAGATACTCACGACGCTCCGTAATACTCGGAATAGCTAGCGATAATTGCAGGAAATTTTCGTTCTCGCCTTCGAGCTGCTCGTCAACGCGCGCTCGCCACCGCCGCCGCCACTGCGTTGAAAATGTCTTTTGGCGCACACGCGTTGTTCTGCAGGCATTTTGCCGAGCATTTCTGGACGATAATTTGTGCAACATTGTCAGGCGACGGGTACACGCTGCGATTTTTCAAGCGTTCAAATCTGTTTGAGCGAGAATTATTGCAGTCTGGCGATTTAGCCGTGTGACTCGGTTTTCCGCATTGTTTTGGAGAAAAATAACGTGTCATTTATTCGAGAAGAGAACACGATGATTTTAAAAGCACATACTTTACATTTTTTGCAAGTTGGAAGTCTGATTGGCATCGCTGAATGCAGCGCGGCCGCGTGTGACGGCATAATTGCTTTATTATCCCGGTATTGTTCAGCTAAATTTTTAAATTTAAATTTTCAGCATTTTCAATTCGATTGTATGCAGGTAGTAGTATACTTCTTCACACGACAATGTTAGACGAGTAAGCTATAGAATAATATTTTCGTGGTTAGGTTGTCGTTGTAATCGATTCTTAAAAATTCCCAAGAACTGCCAGTCCTGCATTTTCGTTTGGCTCGCTAAGTGCCTCTAGTCAACGTTAAAGAAAAAAACTCAAAACCAGTACTTCAAAACTACAGTCATCTCGCAAGAGTAGCATTTTCGCGACAATAACCAAGCGCGTTTGCGTGCAAATGCAGCAGCACCGGCAGCAGCACTCAAAGAGACACCATATACTTATTTTCTCAGCTGGCATATTAGCTGCAGGCTGCTCTATCAGGAGCAATGAAACCGTTTACGTACGCAAGAAATAATGAGTAAAAAATTAATTAAGCTACACTGCGCACGCACAAGAAAATGATTCTAGTTTGCCGAGTTTCGAGTTTTCGAGGCGTATTATACGCGCAGATAAGAGTGTACAGAACAAACACGTGCGTGCGTTTCGACATTTTTTTCGTCGCACGCATAATCGCAATCGCTCGCGTTTCGACGTCCGCGAGCCTATACAGAGCGAGAGAGAGAGAGAGAGAGAGACAGACATGCGAGTAAGTGTACGCGAGCATTCCACACGCGCTCTCGTCCTTCATTCATCCATCGAGAGCGTGTAATTCCGGAGCGCGCGCAAATCGATGCGTGACACAGAAACGCCGCCACGGGTATAAATTGCCCGTCGTCGTCGTTCGCGGGTATTATCGCTTTTAGCGCGCTCTCTCTCTCTCTTTCCCTGCGCTCTCTTTTTTCTCTCGCTCTCCGCGCGCGCAGCTCTCGACGTTCGAGAGAGAGAGAGAGGAGGGAGGCAGGACTGCGAGAGCGAGCATTATCGGCAGCCTCGGGGCCGCTGTCGTCGCTTTGCGCTTTTTCTCTGCGCGCTCTTTCGAGCCTCGACTTCTCGTGCGTGCATGTGAGCGTGTGCGTGCGCGCGCGCCTGCACGGGGGCATATGCGCGCGTGCGTTTCGTAATCCGAGGCGGCGATGAGGGGAATCGGCAAGAAATTCGTGAAATTTGCATTATTACAGCGGCGCGAGAAATGCAAAATTGAATATAACAGCGGCGGAGTGCGCGCGTGTGTGAGTGTGGACTCGGGAATTAAGGGAGGAGTACGTAGAGAGGGAGAGAGAAGGAACTTTCACCGAGAGAGAGAGAGAGAGAGACAAGAGGGTCGCCGCCGCCGCAGCCAAATTGCTTCATCGTGACGCGAACGAAAATTTCCGAATTAAATTACACGTATGTGTGCGCTGACCTGCGCGCGCGCGCGCCAGGCCATACCGAGCCATCGGACTCGCTCGATATTGCACCTGTGTAGCCGGAAATGACGAGGCGCTGCTCGGGGCTGCTCGCGCTTGTTAGGAAATAGAGGAATAATACGCGCGAAAAGATAAGCCTCCGCCCCGCCGCGCGCGAAAGATCGAGGAGAGCTGTATATACACACACATATATATGCTATATATATGCCGCGTATATGTAATAACGATGCTCATCGCGGAAATGCGCGCGACGAGAGGGCCAAAGCGGCTCTCGACGAAAGGAGCACGTATACAGGTATACACGCAGAAGCACATACGCACGCTGACCGAAAGGGAAAGTTGCGGCTTATTGCGAAAGAGGAGAGAATTTCGCCGGTCTGCGCACAGCGTAATTTCGGTTACAGTATACGCATACAACGCGTCTGCAGAGCGGAAGAAATAGCATATTGTGTACACTATAAGTTTTGTGCGTTCGCGGCTGTGTACAATAGCGATATCAAGCAGGCTGTCACTATAATATTGCGTATGCACTTATACAGGCTGTTTGCCTCGTTAATTTTCCTATGCATACACGAGCGAGAGAGCTCCGCCTCGACCCATTTCTCGAATTTCGTCTTCTCTCTCCGCATTCTCGCGGCGAGTGCGAGGAAAAATCGAACAAAGAGCAAGAGACACAGAGAGAAACACAACAGCCGGGGACCGTTAGGCATACTGTATATATATACAACACGCGTCTATCCGGTGCACACAGCACACACGTCGTCCCCTGGAATTATCGAGCTCACGCAAGCTAGACTAGCGCACAAGTGTATAAAGGCTCTACTCCTCGCGCGACGCGATAAACGCGCGCGCGTGCGGATCGGATGCGCGCATGTAGGTATACATGTACAGAGAGAGAGAGAGAGAGAGAGAGAGAGAGAGCGAGCAAGAGAAGAGAGCCCCGCCGCGACAACAAAATCGCCGGGCGCGCTGCTCGGGCTAATTTACGCGGAATAACTCTCGGCTCCGTCTTTCTCGCTCTCTCTCTCTCTCTCTCTCTCTCTTCCCCTCGTCGAGAGAGAGATCGGCTTTTCCGGCTCTGTACACCCTTTTTCACTCGCCTCGAGCGCGCTCTAGGATTTCTCACGCGATCCTCCTGTCTCCGCGAGCTATCGGCTGCCATCCGCTTTTTTATTCGAGTCTCATCTCTCCTGATGGCCACTTCTTTCTCACTACGGCCGTGTGATGCCGAGAGAGAACCCTCGTCCTTTTTCTTCAGTGAGATACACACACGTGCAGTTCCGGACTCTTTCTCTCTCTATACATATTTACGTTCTTATCTATAACGCGTCAAGTTCGGAACTGTACACACCAAGTCCTGTGGCGCTATAAAGCGCAATAAATTAAATAACGCACGGCCGATAAATCAAGGTTAATTAAACGTAATGTATCACCTCGTCTATCAAAATCCTTGTATAAATTGCTTTTTAATGCCTCGCGCTCGCACTCGCACACACACACACATACACGCATCGCACTACACTCTCTCGTTCGTATAGCGATTATTATTCATTAATGTACGCGCTCTTTCTCTCTCGCTCGCGCTCGTAGAAACAATTATCGCTCTCGGCCAATTTATCTCCGCGAGTACGCGATCGTGTTTTCGCGTTAAAAAAATGCAACTCGCTCGCTATATACATGTAGCGAGTGCGTATATAGTAGGTAATTTCTAAGAGGCGATAAAAAAAAAACGGCGCGTGCATATATAGAGCCAAGTCGACAATTTTTTGCGCGAAGCACATAAGCTTAAGTAGGCTTTTGATCTAAACACTCTGTACTATAGTATATCGCTTTGGGAAAGATAGTCGCCCGCACTTATGCATTTCGAAACCTCTAATTTGCCGACGAAAAAATTGCGCGTAAAAAGAAAAGCGCGAGCGCTGCATGTATAGCTGCTCGAGAGATAAATTGAGTTCGCTTCGATTTGTATACCTAAGGTGTTACTTTGTGAGTGTGTGTGCGCGTGTGATATATAGACAAAGAATTCTGCCAAATTTACAGCAGCGAGTATTATTACGAAGCGAGAGGGGGGAGAGAGGGAGAAAAAATCAGTCGACTCGCTGTGCGCGGAGAGCCTTGTTATTTCGCTAAAAATACGGCGCAGCACACGCGCGGCTTTTTAGCGAAAAGCCGGCGGGGGGATATCGCGCGCGAAAAATTTCCAATTATTATAAATAATACGCGGAGCGCGCGAGCGCGCACGATGAACTAATATCGCTATATGATAAACGCCGAAAGAGTTAGTAGCGTAATATACGGCAGCGTAAACTGCCGCGCGGCGAGATAAAAGGGCCCGGCGAGAGCCGAGGCGAGCGACTAAGTGACGTATATAATGCTATCGGCCGCGAAATTGCGGACAGGCTCGTGAAAAGATTTCGGGTCCTAAGTAGTCACGCGAGAGAGCTGCGGCGCGCTACTTATACAGGCGCGCGTATAACCCGAAGAATGACGGAAAAGGGAGTAAACAACAAAAGAGAGCTGCGCGAGAGCTGCCGCGCTCGTTCATGCGCGCCCGGCTCACCTGCTCGACTTGCACGAGCTCGAGAGAAAGAGAGAAAGAGAGAAAGAGTCAGCCGCCAATATAACCGGCGGTTATACACACGCGCTGATGATGATCGATGCCCTCTTTGTCTAATCAAGCCTCCTAAAGACGGGCTTCGAGGAATTTATGAGTGTCGGCCTACATTAGAGTGAGAGAGAGAGAGAGAGAGAGAGGTATACACAAGGAATTTGACGCGCGCGCAGCTCCGAAAATCCGCGATTTAGTCTCTGCAAATGCAAACCGTGTAGCGAAGCGTGATATATACGCGCGGATCGCGTCAGGGGCTGCGGTGGGAGTTTATTCGCGCGCAGCTCAATCCTTCGGGCCCCGACTGACGCGGCGGGGCACACATTAGCTAAGTGCTGGATAATTATGGGTTACACCCCGCTTCTGCAGCTCTCTACAGAAATATCCCCTCCTGTATGGAGAGCTCTCGCAGCGTCTCCCGCAGATATAGTTTTCGAATGAAAAAGGCCGTTTCTGCGATGAAAGCGTGTTCGAGGAGAGCTGAAATTGCGATTCGAAAGGACGGACGTAATGCGGTATCTCTCTGTATTTACACGCGAATGCGAGAAAAGCAAAAATTATCGCGGCAGGGAGGCCGTAATAACAAGTGATCCGAATTAAATGTTTCTCAGTACGAATTTTCTCGCGGCGGCGTCGCGCATTGCAGTACGAGAGAAAAGAAGCGCGTATACATATAGTGCGGCGCGATTGACACGCGCGGAGAGAAGAGGCGATGCGAAAGATGAAAGAAAAAGCCGGACGTGCCGGAAGAGAGACGGGCTTTGGAATGTAACGAGAAATCGGCGCTGCGGCGCCGATGGCATGATGAATATTATTACGCGCGGCTGCAGCAGCAGCAGCAGCAGCAGCAGCATGAGCGGATCGCGTTGATTTTTGCGCTCCGAGACGACGTTGTATAATAATACAAAGCTGCGGCGGCGGTGCGAGAGCGAATGGCTCTGGAATTTCCTGCACGTAGGGATTTTCGAAAAGCGTTTCTGCGAATGAAATTTTCAAGTGCCGCCACCGCGCGTGTAATGAGGATAATGACGATGAAGAGAGATAGAGAGAGAGAGAGAGAGAGAGAGAGAGAGAGAGAGAGAGAGAGAAAGAGAGAGCAGAGGTGTTGAGCCAGGGCTGCAGTGATATTTGCGTGCATTACGCAGCCGCACGCGATCGCGCAGCCACCGCACCCTCGGAAAAAGTTATGTGTCTAATTGAGACGCGCCGCCGCCGCGTACATTATCGGGGGAGAGAATAAGAGGTGAGCGCCGCGCGCGCGAGAGAGAAGAGCGATGAAGAGAAAAACGCTCTCTCTCTCTCTCACTCTCGGCGTAAAGGATTCGGTCTTTCGCTCGGCACTTTTTTCTCTCGTCGCTCGGTGCGCACGAGGAGAGCGTCAGGCAGGCAGGCAGGCCAGGCAGCCGCGCGCGCGAGAGAGCGCCGACAAAGGCTGCCGAGAGTTATTTCACTTTAAGAGAGAACGCTTTGCGTATAGATTAAATGCTTTTATCCTTGTAGGCTCATGCCGAGCGCGAGTGAGCGAGCGAGCGAGCGAGAGCGCGCGTGAGTGAGTGCGAGAGCGATTTTTCTCAAGGCAGTCTTCCTTATTACTGCGGAACATGGCGTTTTTTCCTTTCTCTCTCTCTCTCTCTCGCTCACTCGCGGTGCTCGCGCTCCTCGCGCCGAAAGCCGAAACGCGCGCGAGCGCGGTTATCCCGCTCTTATTGCGGGAGAGAGAGGGAGAGAGAGAGAGAGAAAAGTCGACAAGGCCGGTAAAGCAGGTAACTGTCAGAAGCTCGGCAAACCTTTGGATAAAAGGATTCTCAGGCGTTTATACGGGTAATAAAACGCGCGCGGCAGCCACCGTGTAGGAGCAGCACCGGCAGGATGAGGAGGATGAGAATGAGGAGGAGGAGGCGAGAGAGGCTCGGAGGGGGGTGGGGGAGGGGTGAGCTGCCGTCTCTCTCCCTCTCTCTCTCTCTCGCGTAAGAGCAAAGAAATTAATAGCCATAAAATATGAATAGAAATTAGCAGGTTCGGGGTGGCGTGACGCGTTTGCTCGCTCATTTCCTTTCGGCGCGTTGAAAAACAACAAAACAACGCAAAATACCCCGGCGCGCTCGAGCCTGTAATTTACCCGGCTGCCGCTCGGTCATACTCTCTCACTCTCCTCTCCGCTCTCTGCTCTCCTTCGTCGTCGCCGGCGTCTTCACCTTCCATCATCGCACCTCTCCGTATATAGGTATAAAAGGTTGTGTGTGTGCGCGCCCGTGTGTGCGAGCGAGCGATGTACTTTCGAAAAGTGTGCGTGTAATCGGCCGGCCTTCGTCTCTCAGCGCGCGCGCATACACTCTATATCTCTGCATTTCCAACTCTCGGACAGAGATATAAGTTTCTGCGAATTTCGAGCTGTCCGTGCTCTCTCTCTCTCTCTCTCTCTCTCTCTCTCTCTCTCTCTCTCTCTCTCTGCTGCAGCTCTGCGTATAATACGCAGGTGCGGCGAGCCGCTCTTTGAAGTTATCCCCGGCGATTGATTCGCTCCTCTATTACGGTATATACGTATATATACATGTATATACGTGTATCGATTCCTACTCACCGCCGCCGCCGCCGCTGCTGCTGCGCTGCGGAGCAGCGACCGACAATTTTCTCTCCTCTCCCGCCGCCGCGCCTCTCCGCAGCAGCAGCAGCGGCGGCAGCGGCGACGGCTCTTCTCGATAAGCGAAAATAAGCAACGCACTGAATCGAGCCTTAATGAAAATGAGCCTTATCGCCTCGCGCCTCGCGCCCCTAATAATCCCCCATTATTTAATTAAAGCCGTTCTCGGCTTTCCGCACACACACACATACACGATGTATATACAGGCAGCCACGCACATTTTCATCGAGCTGCACGAAGAGGTCGCGGCGCATACACACACACGCGAGCTTCTCGGAAAGCTTTCAGTCAAGCGATTACGCCGTCGAATCTCTCTCTCTCTCTCTCTCTCCCTCTCGCGTGTGAATACAGCCGCCTGCACCGCGCGACACACACGAGTGAGAGAAGCGTTAAAATCATTGGCATTCCTCGCGCACGCAGACTCGCATCTCTCTCGCGTCCCTTGAGCGGCGAGAGAGATAGTCTGTGTATGTGAGAAGCGCTTGTCTATATGTGATACGTGCAGCATGAGAGAAAGAGAGAGAAGCTCCGGGCCCGAGGCCCATCATCATCATCATCATCATCATCATCATCGCAGTCGTCGTCTTCGTCGTCGTCGTCGTCGTCGTCGTCGTCGTCGTCGTCGTCGTCGTCGTCGCTCGTCGCTCGTCGTCGTACACACGGTAGGGTAGGCTAGGTAATGATCCGGTAATGACCCTGACTACGCCTTTCGCTCTTTCTCTCTCGCGCGCCAAGCGCCTGCAGAGAGTTCTCTCGCAGCGCAGCGCGAGAGAGGATATTGAAGCCTCCGATTCTCTCCTGCGCTTGGGAGAGGCGCGAGGCTGCGGCGGCGGCGAAGCCTTTGTTTTTGCGTTTTAAACGGCAGTTATTAGCTCTCATCTCCCTTTTGCCGACCCTCCCCCTACCGCTGCTGCTCCTTCTTCTTCTCCACCACCACCTCCTCCTCCTCCTCCTCCTCCTCCTCCTCCTTCCTCCTCGACTTCTTCCTCCTCTTCTTTTCTGCTTCTATATACTGCTTCTTCGCTTCTTCTCTCTCGCTCTCCCGCGAGCCTCACGATAATGCGTCCGCGCTAATGGGACCGCGAGAGAGGATATACGTGCAGCGTGTGCGCGGGGGGAAAAAGAAGAGCAGCAGCGCATATACCGCTCTCCCTTTCTCTGTCGGCCCCTCTTATGTTCCGAGATTGAAAATCCCATCGTTCGGAATAAAGAAATTAAGTGAACGCGCAACGATTCCGCAGCGATTCCGTCCGTCTCTCGTTCCGTACACTATCATATACGCGCGTTTCTCGGGTGCTCGCGCGACGAGAGCTGCTATTTTCGGCAGGAGAGCAGAGGAAGCGAGAGTCGATTAGCCGCGGCAGTGCGAAAAAAAGACAGAAGCCGAAGGTGTTGTGCGGCGGGAGGGGAGGGAGCGGGGCGACAGCAGCAGGGGGTGAGATCGAGCGAGTGAGAAGAAGAGGAGCGAGGGGTGGGGTGGGGGGGGGGGAGGAGGAGGAAAAAGAAGGAGACGACGGCAGAGGCGAAGCAGCAGAAGAAGAAGAAGAAGAAGCAGCAAAAGAGCAGCAAGTCTTTCGAGAGCGGCAGCGGTAATGACAGGCCGGGCGCTCTCGAAGCTAATATAGATGAATGCCCTGGCCGCCTCCTCCTCCTCTCTTGCTCTCTCTCTCGTGGCCGCGAGCGCTCTCCGCACACTGCTGCAGCGCGGAGAGCTCGCGCGCGCGCGCGAAAAAAGAGCGAGAGCGCGAGAGAGGAGCGAACAAAAAAGGAGGGATATATATACGCAGCAACGGCAGCAGCAGCTCCCTCCCTCCCTCCGCTCTCTTAAAGAGGGTGAACCAAAGTCTCTCTCTCTCTCTCTCTCTCTCTCTCTCTCTCTGCTGGGCATCTATCTATCAGCGCCGGCGCGAAGTGGGCGTTGCGCATGTGCGCAGCCCGCTCTCTCATTAACTCGCCGAGCCGCCACCGCGCCGAGCCCTACACACACGTAGAGGTGCAGAAAGAGGAAAAGAGTGAGAGAGAGAGAGAGAGAGAAAGAGTTCTTCTGCAAGCACTGTAAGGCTTATTGGCCGCCGCCGCCGCCGCCGCCGCCGCAGCCACATTAGTCCGATAATTTCGAGAGCGCTTTTCGTGCGCGCGAGCCGTACAACAACGACGACGACGACGAGTTATGCGATATTATCGGCAACGAGTAAACACGAAAACACCCGGGAAGCTTCCCCCCTCGCTCCACTATGCATATATACCTGCGCATCTATACATGCAACCGAATGACTCGGCGACTTTAGCCGCGCTCTGCCATGCACGCTCGACGATAGGTGGTCCCGAAAATCGAGGCCCTCGCGTCGCGCGTCTCAACGACGTGTGAGAAAAATTCCGTGCCGCCAATATCGACGCAGATGATTGACGCTTTCGCGCCGCGCGACTATATATTACACGCGCGCGTTCAGGTATTATCAGCTCTCGCGCTGCATTATATACGAGAGAATCAATTGGCTCTCGCCCGCTCGCTCGTCGTCTTCCCTTCTTTGGGCGAAAAAAATTAATTGCGTTTTAATAGCGCGTTTTATGCGATTCTCACGAACTGCACCATACCGGCGTCGGGGAAGGAGAAGGCCGTCGTCGACGACGACGATGATGACGACGGGAGATGAGGAGCGCGCTCGTGCTCGACAGAGCCAAACAAGAGCAAGAAGAAGCGGAGGAGGAGTAAGGCGAGTCGAAGGCCGATACGCTCGGATATACATATATATACACGCGCGCGCGGAGGGCGAATCGATGCTGTAATTCAAACGAGCCGGATCGAATGGCACTTTGCACACTCTCTCACTCTCTCTCTCTCTCTCTCTCGTGCTCGCTCCGCCGCTTTATGAATCTCTCTCCGAAATAGAAGCGGAGCGCGTTATTAGCCCGCGCGCGACGAGCCTCGCCAAAAAATGAAACGCAAGAAGCCCGCGCTCGGGGGGCCGGCGCGGCATTTAATTTTCACCGGCGCGACGGCCCCGTGCGAATATCAAATAAGAAATCCACAATAAGCGAGAGCGTGTAACAAAGCGCTCGCGCGAGCCCAAGGAAAGCGATATACCTACCCCGGCCATGTGCTGCGCTCAGAGTCTCGTGTTTCGCCAATTTCAAGCAACGGCAGCCGCAGCGGCAGCAGCAGCAGCTCTTTCTCTATATACATAATACCGTATATTGCCGACTCGTTTATATACACGTGTGCGCATACATACAAAGCTGCAGGTATGCATGCATATGTATATGGTGCACACTATATACACTATACAGAATACAGGTATCAAGTGCGAGCGAGAATTTTCGAGGATACGTACACATGTATAGTGCATACACTATACACACTCAGCAGTAGCGCGGGGCGTATTGATTATGCCGTCAGCCGTCGAGGTGTCGGACTGCGCGCAGCGCTATACACGCGCATATCGCGCTCGCGCGCGAGAAAACTCGCGAAAGTGAGATATCCGCCGGCTGCAGTCGTCGCGTGAGAAAGCTGAGAACGACGCGATGCCGTGATGCCCACGTGCAGCAGCGCGCCCGCCCCGCCGATCAACTTTTAACGTGTTTTTCGCGCGGGGCTGTCGATTGCCGCCACCGCCGCTGCTGCTGCTGCTGCCTACTTTTTCGCCTGATGTCTTGATCGACAAATTCAAATTGGACGAGCGCGCGGAGTCGTCGGTGAAAGACGCGTGCAGTGTTTCTCGCGTTTCTCGCTCGAAACGAAGAAAAAAATAACGATATGACAAACAGAGAGAGGAAGGAGGGGAGGTAGAGGAGAAGAGAACTCGCCGCGGTCCGCGCGCACAATAATTTATCTTTTTCATTACCGTGTACATGCAAAAGAGTCCGGCTAATCGCGAGCGGCGATCTGCTACAAGGAAAAATAAACACAAATCATCTCAACCGTAAAACTGTTCACTTTGCGCATCTGCGCGCGCGTGAGCGAAAAAAAAAATGAACTGCGCGGCGTTGTACATACGTATATATATATATTATATATACGCTGTCTACCCTCTCCGTATACTCATCTATACAGTACACATGCATCGGCTCTCGGCGGCTTGTACTCTCCGAATGTAAAATCGCCGAGCGGACAAATTAAGGGAGTACATGCGAACAGCTAATTAACCTCTAATTAACAAAACTCTCTCTCTCCTGTGTGTACACGAGCGGATGTGTTTCTCGCATTTCCGAACGGGTTGGCTTTCGGAGCGACGACTCTCGCGTCTCCGCAATGTGCGGCAAACTCGAACGAGGGGCAGGTGCACAGCGCGGCCGACGGCGGCGGCGGCGGCGAGCCGCTCGTCCAAGATGATTCGAGTCGCGCTCACCGACGCCCATTTAGCACGTTATACATACTCTCGCGTATATATACGTATACATAATATACATATAGTGTGAAGTGTGTACACACGCAGGTACGCATATACGCAGGGGCGAGAGATGCAATTTAATCCGGGATAATTTAGTGGACACCTCCGAATGGCGCGAGTACACACTTTTGTTCCCGGCCGAGGACTGTGTGTACAATTTACAACGTGTGTTTATGTATCTCTGCGCGCATATAACTCGCGTTCGCGCGAGAGTAAAGCTCCATCGAGGAGTTGTTAGAGCTCGTTATTGCAAATTATACCGCGCGTTCTCTCGCTGCACTGCAAGTGCACGCGTGTGTGCAGTGCAGCGCGCGCGCATACACATATATGCGTATGTGCAGGCGTATTCTCTTTTTACAAACTCTGCGCCGCGGCAATGTATATGTGTATAAGCAACTTACCGGTCAAAGTCCGTTAGCCGAGACGAGTCCCTGAAGCCTTTGGCGAATGGATTGCTGTCGATTTTCAGTTTCGTTATCTGAAAGTCAGCCCGTACAAACGGTGGAATTTTAATGCCTCTGCTCTTGCGAAATATCGTATTCAATATTACATGGAATTAGAATGGCTCTCTGGGTTTTTGTGCATCTAGATACGTTATATATACATTGGTTGTACGGCCGAAAAAAAAGTATACCACGGATAACGTGGAGAAGTTACAAAAACACTGCGTTACAAGGTCTCGCGTCTGTATAATAGACTCGTTAAAAAATGTGATTCAATCTGTTGCATTATAATTATATACGAATAATCGAATTAAAGATCGAATCGGGAAAAAGGTGAATTGTCTCGTTACGCAAGCCGCTGTGAAATCGTTAACGCGTCGTCGAAACGAAAATTTCAAGCGTGCATCATGCGTCAATGTAGTTTATAGATAGAAATGAACGGGAGGCAAAAACTGGGTAAATCAACGAAAAAAGCGTATTTCCAAGCAGCTCTAAATGTTAGTCATCGAATCTCGGGCAGGAAGAATCTGATGCTTAAAACTATAGGAAAATACGTGTCGATTATACTGACCAGTTGATTTTGGTAAGCCGTCACAGCCGTGAAGATAGACTCGGGGAAAATGAAGGTCTTGTGTTCCTCCTTCTCCAAGTCGGTGATCGGAGCGCTCGAGTTGTTCCTGATCCTGACCAAGTGTATCCTCGGCTGGTATCGGTGCATCGAGTTGAGGATAATCTGAAAAATAAAGCGAACGAGCCGTTAATGGGTGGGGGAAAAAGTGAGAGAGAGGGAGCTCGTGAATCGGCGGAAATTCCAGGAGAACTATTATGTCCGCCGCGCTGGTATATAGAGCCCAGTTGTTTTTTCATGCGTGCGCGCATATATATTATATATGTATCCATATAGGCCGCACGTATGTATATAGGTATACATGCTCAATAGGCAGCTTCCTTATCGATTTACATGAACGATCGCTGTTTCCGGGAGCGATTATACCAATGAAAACGAGCGTCCGCTCTTTTATTAATAATGCATGATGTACACGAGATTTTGCTGAAAAATCCACGGGGAATGTATACGCACTATACAGGTATAGACACAACGCGAGAGACGTATATAATTATCCAGCTATATTAGATAAGGATAGAGCCGATAAAGAGACGCTGCGCGTAAAAGTTGTAAATTCGCGCCGAGCGACGTGGCGACGATTATAAACGCGCACTTCCATGTACAAAACAAGTTTTGCGCTCTCTCTCTCCTCGAGATCTCGAGTCCCGACATCCTGTGTCAATATTTGCTCAATATCCGCGAGTGCGCAAATAAAACTGTTTTACACAGATGTATACATGTATACGGCCAGGCAAGGCGAAGAGGGGGAGAGAAATTTACGGAGCGCGCTTTATTGCCCCGGCCAATTGCGCAGGCGGCGAAGCTCGGATTCTATAGAAATATGTGCCTGCAGCCGCGGTGCGACATTTTTCCAACGGCTCGCCGTGCTGCTGCACGTACAGATGTGCAGCGAGAGGCGTATAAAAGCTAGATTCCAAGAGTGCAGCGCTGATCAGTCGCAGAGGAGGCGTATACGTAATAAGCGGGTGTGTATATTATACGGCTGCGACTATGGCCCGTATATAAGTAACGGGACGCGCTTTCGTCTCCCGCGATTGCCCGCGCGCTCGCAGAAAGAAGCTGTCGCTCCTACATACTCCATACGGAGGTATATATCCACACACTGCACTGCACACGCTTACCTATATGTACACGCATTCGCTGCACTCGTCTCAAGTTCATTTCGAATTTATGGTAATAAGAGCCTGCACGCGCGTACATAGGTATAATACCCACATCGAGCGAGACTCGCGCGCGCAAGGATAATTACGCGAGCGAGATATTATAGACTCGTCGTTTCGCGTAAACGCTTTTCGCGGCGTTTTCAGCGAAAAACTTGCGGGAGCGCGCGAAGCGACGACGAGCGTAATTACACGGCTGCGGAGAGCGCATGTAGCGCGCGCTGCCACAGAGCAGGCCGAGAGAGAGAGAGAGAGAGATCGAGCGAAGGACGGCGCGGCGATGTGTAGCGCATGCATTATACGCGCAGCGAAAGAGAGAGAAGCGACAGCGCGCGCGATTAGGTAAACAGGAAAGACAAGCGTCGCGTACCATTACACTTGTCATCTCGCGCCTGCTCCGAGGCGCTGATCAGTTCTCCTTCCTTTGCCGACGCGCAAACGTGTTTCAACTGTACATGTGTATTATACACGCATGTATCTGTATGTACAGTATACATAGAGGATTTCCAACTCGATTGACTGGCTATATAAGCGCGGGCTTCCTCCGCCTATATCTGTGTGTGCGTTTGCTATACGAGTGTAATTTCTGCCTCTACGCATACTTGTATACGCACGAATCACGATGTGAAAGCTTCGTCTTCTACCTCCTCTCCTCCTCTTTTTTTTCGTATGTGACTGTCTGTACAGGCGAGCTGAATTATGTAAAAGAACGGCCGCGCGGCGATAAGGAATCGTCGCGTGAAAAATGAAATAAAATTGAATGTATAAATTAGTCGCGCGCGGGGCGGATAAGCTTATAATACTACGACGGCGACGACGACGAGAGGGGAGGGAAAAGCCTCGTAAATTAAGCAGCTCAATTATGTCAAAACACGAAGAGGCAGCTCTCAATATAATAAAGCATCCTGTGGCAGAGCGCGCGAGAGAGAAAGAGAGAGAGAATATGTGCGCGCTTCGGCTTGCGGGGTCGTGAAGAAAAAAAAAGGTGGTATAAAATTATAAAATCATTTCGGGTCGAGATCGACGTGCTATTCCACCCATACACACGCTGCGCTGCTCCGCCGCCGCCGCCGCCGCCGCTTCCTCTCTTAATAATTTCGTAATAACACCTTCCTGTCCGCAGCATAACTCTCCTCGCGCCTTTAAATAATTCTTCCGAGCGGCGCGCGCTCGCTCGCGCCAGCAAGCTATAATTAGAAAATTTCGGGTTACACGCGCTAAACCGCCGCCGCTGCCGCCGCCGTCGCCGCCGCCGAGCATTAACGAAATAAAAAAGGGGCCCGGGCCGATAAACCCGACTAAGAAATGGCCTCTCTCCACGCGAGAGCGAGTTATGCCTCGTCGCTCTCGCGCGCACCCCCTTTGCCCCCGCCGCGTGAAAACACGGACACGCGGAGAATATAAGGGGAAGGAGAGGGGGAAAGAGCATCTATGATACGCGTCCGATTATCGCTGCGCATTTAACTGCCTCGGCGCGCGATACGAGAGCTACTACTGCTGCTGCTGCTGCTGCTGCTGCTGCAGGTGCCTGGAAACGATCGTGTCTGTATATATAGGTACGCGTTATACAGCTATACGCGGCGGGCCGCGCGCGCGCGTATAAAAAATGAGAAAGGAAAAAAAGAAGGAGCGAGAACGACGAGAGCGAGAACGCGCAGCCGGCGGTGTGATCTGATAAACCTGTCAGGCATCTACTCCCGTCCGGATAACTCACTCTCCGATCCCCGCCTGATGCCCGAGCACGGCCATGTATATATATTCTCTGTATATATGTATATACTGTATACACTACGCGCGGGACGCGATGCAGCGATTTGCATTTTTTCGGACGCCCCAGCTTGTTTAGACGGATGACTTTGGAGATTTTCGGGAAACGAGCGAGAGCAGCGTTCTCGCAGCACCGCACTGCGTCTAGGTATACAATATACATATATATATATATACAGTATACAGTATACGCGTATTTATAGGTGTGCAGAGAGGTGCGAGGCGAGAGATCGGTAAATTGCGCAACGCTGCAAAGCGTTTCTCCTCTCCTTCTTTTTCATTTTGCTTTTTTCCAGGCCGCGCGGCGGACGATTGATACGGGCGCGTCAACATCGATTATCCGTAATCTGGCCATATACGAGTTTCTAAGTGCGGCTAATCGCTCTCCGCTGCGCGCTCTCCGCCGGTGCAATATATACCTACGAACGATTTTTTTGCAGCCCACTAATTGTTTCTCGTTGCTGCCGAGAAATATTATGGATATAGCACGTACGTATATATAGTCGGCTGTAACAGTTCGCGGAAAGAGGTGCTGCGCGCTTTGCTTTTTGTCCGCGGACACGGCGAATTAAATCCAATGTCGAAACGAGAGCTATATGTATTGTGTGTGCGTGATGTGTATATGTGTGCGCGCGCGTATAACGCGGGACTAATTAAGGCGGAAAATCTGGCATTTGCATAAATTACCCCGATAATACAGCCCGCGCACGCGCGCCGCTCAACGCAAGTGTTTACGCGTCTTGTATAAGTGTATTATATAGCTCAACAACAGCTCTGAAAGTGTATAGAGGATGAAATTGTAACGCGCGTTTTTTCTATACGTTATACGCTGCGCACGCATCGCCCCGTGCCGATATTTACGAGACTGTGTAGCGCTAGTGCTCCGCGCACCAGCCATTGCTTCGAATTACGCGGAAGATAAATTCCCCGGCTGCTGCATACTTAGTATGTATAATATTCGCGCGCGCGCGGCCGGCATTTTCAACGCGTCCGGAAAAAAGAATTGGAAAGCGCGGCGGATCGATCGACTCTCTCCCTCCCGCGCTGCAGTAATCGCGTACACATACACACACATAGAGACACCCATATATATTATATATATACGTAATATACAGTTACATGTCAAGTGCAATACGGTGTGCACGCGCATGCACGCGTATACGTGCGCGTATATAGGAGTAAGTCACGCATTAGGCACGCTCCTCACACCCGGGAGCCATTGGGAGCACGAGTAAAAGAAGACGGCTCCCAGAAATCGACGCCGCGCCGCGCCGGGGCGATTTGCATGCGGCGATTTATCAAACATCGCGCGCCAGCCGTGTAATACACGTTGATAGCGGCATTAAGCGGCCGATTTATGTCACTTTTTCTCTCTCTCTCTCTCTCTCTCTCTCTCTCTCTCTCTCTCTCTCTCTCTCTCTCTCGCTCCCCGCGCATAATATAAGTGGTAAGTGCGCGCATATAAAAGCGTGCGTGCAGTGTGTGCCGTACCGCGTATGCTCTCGCAGGAATTTCTTTTCTTCGCCCGCGAGAGTCGGCTCGCACGTACAATTTTTTTGTCGCCGCGCGTATACAAAGCTATACGCACACGTATACACGTCGGCCAGTTATTAAAGCATTACCCCCGTTTATCGAGAGTTAGCTCACGCTCGCGCACACAATAATCAGTGCGACGGCAATTGCGCAACTCCGTATGGAGAGCCTGTCCGGTCGCTTCTGTATACACACTGCACACGCGGGCTAATTAAGCCAGGCGGCTGTACTCTATACGCGGCTCGATCGAGCGAGATTTTACCTCGGACTCGAACGTGCGGGATTAGCATTTTTTTCGCGTATATAATATGTATATAGCTTTCTTCGCCCGTCAGCTCTATCCATGGCTGCTCGCGCGTGTGTAGCGCGGCTTTCGTCAACGGCCTGGTACATACGTACTCTCACGCACGTATACACTAACTATATACGACGAGTTTTTGCTCTCTCTCTCTCTCTCTCTCTCTCTCGACTATATACGTCGCTAGATACGGCTGAACTTGACCGATCTCGTGATGATTATTATTATGATGATGATGGTGATGGTGATGGACGGATCGAACGGGAGCTGCGGCGATGATTCCGATCTTTGATGCGTACAGTGTGTACGTTACGGTTTCGCTGCTCGAGAGCTACCGAAGCTGCTATATATATGTGTAAATGAACGCGGCATGTAAATGAAGAATTCCGTTCCTTTTATTTCGAGACTACTCGCCACTGAGAAACGGAGCATTTTAAAAAGGAAAAGTTCGATATACTTCTTCTAAGACGGATCGGTATACGTACAGCTCGTTTATTACATTATATATTAGAGGCGCTGTAGCGAAGGTTCGTCGAGGGATTAACCATATTATGCGCATATTTAAACCGTGCGCGAGCGCGTTTTTCATTAATCGAGTCGTACGGAGTATAGGAGTTATTATAGTTATCAATAACAATTTTAGGTATACGCGCATACACATACGCACGTACACAAATTAAAACGAGAATGGAAGATTGAGTCGTATAACTCACGAAAAATTTGTCAAAGCTGTGGAATTAGGGATTGTACGGGATTTTTAAAAGACTCACACACATAATACAGTTTGGCCGCGTGTGTGTGTGTGTATACGATATTAGCGTGAAGCGACGAATAAAAGGAGAGGTGGCAGTGGATGTCTGTGTGTGTGTGTGTGTGTGTGTGTGTGGAGAGAGCGGGAGAGGGGGGGGGGCAGAATAACCATGAATTTATCGCGGCGGATTAGCGGTGGAGAACTGTTATTTCCTCTCAGCGCTCGCCGGCCAAGTATAACAATAAAGCCCGATAATTCACGCGTATAAGCAGATCTCCGGTTCTCTCCTCTCTTTTTCCCTCTCTCTCTCTCTCTCTCTCTCTCTCTACCGCGATTCCCATATCCTCTCTCTCTCTCCGATTATTTATCGGGCTGCTAACCTCAGGCTCCATCTGCATAATTTTCTAATATCGAGAGGTGCTCTCGCGGAGGATATTCGCCGGATTAGCGAAATAAGGCGAGCTGGCTATGCGCATATACAGCGGCGGCGTCGACGACGACGACGACGACGACTCGGCTGTAAATAACCGGTTGATGAAATTCGATTCGAGCTTACTTTCGCGCCTGCATGCGTATATATTGCGCGTACATCGTCGGCCGAGCGCGAGAGATATTCAAATTGTCAGCCGGTAAACGAGCTAATGATTTGGCGCGGCTATTCTCTTAATCGCGAGCGCCTCGTTTATCACGCCGCGCGCGCACTACACGCGACGATGAGAGACTCTATAATATCGTGACGAAGCGTCGAGTCTCTTTAGTGATAGAGAGGTGTGGAGGGGAGGGGGGAGAGACGATGATGCCTCTCGCGCGTCAGTTTTAACAGCTCGTACAATAAAGTGTATTCCGATGGCCGCGACGAGTATAAGCGAGAGAGAGGGGGGGGGGAGACGAGAGGAGAGGCGAAGGAAAAAATCCCGTAGATTAGCGCGGAATTTATAGCCTCCGCTGTTTAACATATGTAAATATATGTACCGAAGAAACGTTCGCGTGTGTGCGTGTGAGAAGAGAGCTCTGCCTCTCTCTCTCTCTCTCTCGGAAGGAGCGGACGAAGGAGAGGCAGAGGGAGAGAGAGAATCTCTATTTTAATCCTCGAAAATTATGAAAAATACGACAGCCGGGCGAGAGAGAGAGAGAGAGAGAGAGAGGAAGAAAAAGAAGTCGAGAGAGAGAGAGCCACGACACTTATCACTCGTCGTGCCGTCGCGAGGCTCACGTTGAAAGCCAATGTCAGTATATTAAGGGAGTGTTAAAACGGTCCGCGTTTTCATATATTTTAGAGAGACTCGGCCACTTAGAACCGAACGGCCCCGCAACGCCGCGCGCTCCGAGTTTCTGCGCGTCTCTAATAAAGATATCTTAACGACGTGTGTTTGACGATAACGGCCGGGCGCGTTTCCGCGGCCGAGTAGAAACGCTCTCCTCTCTCCTCTTCTCTCACTTCTGCTTCTGCTCCTCTATAATACGCCTGCGCGCGTGTGTCTCTCGCCTCCGTACGTATACAATATACTTATACATATAACGCGTATAGTCCGTGCGGAGGTGAGCGCGAGAGCGAGCGAGCGAGCGACACCCGGAAATGGACGCTCGAATTGATGTTCGGAGAAATTTATTCCCGTGTTCGAGCCTCGCACTTAAAACCACATTCGAAATTCTTCGAGCTCATCTCCCGAGAATTTATTGGACTTTTTTTCTTCTTTTTTTCCAAATGCGCGCGGAGCCGCGATCGTCGACGGGACTCAAAAAGGCGAAGAGAACCGATGGAGAGAAGTAGCCCGCACGGGACACACTCGACAACATTTTATGGGGATGTAGGCGAGAGAGGCGCGAACGACGAATTTCGCTAATAGCAGAGAGAGAGAGAGAGAGAGAGAGAGAGTGGCCATCCGGAGAAGAGAGCATGTATATTACTTTATAATGAAATTGCGGATTCGAATACATAAACAAACCGCGAGATTTGCATTCCCCCTTGGAATCGTGCGCGCGCGCGCAGGGATCCTCGCTATACGCTATCAGTCAACAATGGCGTTTGCGTCATCGGGAGAGGTCTTTTCTCTCTTCTCTCGTGCTCCTCGCGTGACAATGCGCGATGTGCACGAGGACTGCACGCAGCTCGTTCGCAACGAGTCTGCGGTATACACTGCGCGCAATTAACACCGCGCGCGCTTTTCAATGCTGTATACTGCTATATGCTGCGGCCGATCGATGCGAAAAAAACTCACGAAGCCTGATCTATTCTTTCGAGCGAGAGGCTATACCGCCAATTTTTTTTCTCTCCCGCTCGCTCGCTGGCTGGCTCTCTTCGAGAAACTCGAATTAGCATTCGCGTATATTATATGCACAGCTGAATTATGCAGTGCGGAGAGAGAGAGAGAGAGAGAGAAACGAGCGTTTCTCTCGTCGGCCGCCGGCTTCTCGATTTCACCGCCACTGCCGCCGCCGCCGCGCAGATGCGCGTGTATACGGTACACGTATAAGCGTACACGATATATATAATATACAGTGAGCTTTGTACAGTCCGCGTACAGACAGTGCGAAAAGCGAGAAAGAGAGAGAGAGAGAGAGAGAGAGAGCAAAAGGGACATTCCGTCGCGGGAGATCGTGAGAACGCGTTTACATGCACGGGCGGCTATAAGGAGCTGCACGGCGCTGCGCGCGAGAGACGAGGGATAAAGAGCCAGGAAAACTAGCTCTCCCATGCACCGAATTTCATTAAGTCAGCGAGCGTAACACGACACTATAAACTGCTGCTGCTGCAGCCGCCCGTTTTTTCCGCCTGCGCCACAAGCGTAATCGACCTGTTCGCGTCTTTATACGCTGTACGCGCGCACGCGCGCCGATGTGGGAGAAAAAGATAGAGAGTCCGCCTGTGTGCGCGTAATGCGCGAGAGCGAGACGCGAGACGCGAGACGCGAGACGAGACGAGAGAGCTGGAAAGGCGATTATTTTAGAAGGAAACTGGTCGCGCGCGTGCGCGCGGAGCTCCTACACTTATGAGCACGCATCAGCGAGTGTCTTTCATCGCCTCTGCGTGCGGAGAAAAAGAGGCCGTCGATACACGCGGATCTGAAGGATCAACGAGGCATGTGATTGATTTTGTATTTCGCGCCTACGGCGGCTGTATACCGGCCTCTCGTATAACGCCGGCACCGTATATATGTATGCAATACACATGCATATCGAGTACGAAACCCGGGCTTTTGGACCACCGTGTAGATCGGCTGTACAGGTAGTTGCCTCGGCGGGGGTTTCGCTCGCGCGCTCCTTATAATATCGCGTCATACGAAACGATGAAATAGTGGCCGTGCGCTCCGCGCGAGCACGCAGGAATGCCAGTATAAGACTGAAAGAGCGAATGAGAGAGAGAGAGAGAGAGGTGGTCGAGTCTGACGTTGCTGCTGCTGCTGCTGCTATATGCGCGCAGTCGAAGAGCCTCTTGAACCGGAGCTTGAGTTTGAATATATATATAAACTTGGAATATCGGGTTGAATAAAAAGAGATAATTTTGTTTTTTTTTTGTTGCGCCTTCCTCTCTCGTACTCTCCTTCTTCGGCCGTTCCACGTGTACGTGTGTATTTCACTTTTCATGTGTTAATGCGGCCGGCCCTATAATTCACTCGCTCGCAAACTGTTTTGTCACTTGGCTTAATGTGCTTAGCTCTTGAATTATTATCTCCGGCCTGATGCCCGCGCGCGCGCGCGCGCTCTTATACCCGCAGCTGCTAAATAAACGATCTTAAATCAAAGCTAAACTGCCTTAAACTTTATTAAATTTTGATCCCGTAAATTTCCCTCCCTGATTTACGCCGTGCCGAAATTCGAGACCACGGAAAAAGTCTCGAAAATATTCGGGGCGACGCGGACGACATCCGATTATATACTGTACTCGACTCGATGACTGAATTCACGCGTGAGAAAGAAGAAAAAATGTTAAGTTAGAGCTTTTTTCGTATGCTTAGTGTATACTATAAAAATGAAATATCGTTATAAATAAATCAATAGAAAAAAGTAATATTATATGAGGGTCATAATTGTGATTTTCGTAAACATTCGTAATTTTCATCCAATCAATACTCGATTGAAAGAATTTCGATTGAAGATTATTTATAATAGCTAACGATTCATCATAAAGCCCTTATCTACGATTTCTCTTCTATCCACCTTAAGCGTGCCTAGAAATTCCGATTCTAAACACTATTCCTCTCTGCACGACGTATCCATCAAAATAAAAGTGCGTTGAATATATATGACGATATTAAACGGCACATGCATCAAGATCGCCGCGTAAGACGGCTGCCCTCTCCCGATTACACGCAAGCAGCAACCGCACAGTACACGTAAGCAGCAGGGGTAGCAGCAGCAGAGAAAAGAGACGCATAGGTGTAGACCTACGGTAAGTCAAGTCTCGTATACATACACACAGCCGCGCATATGTATATCTATAGATATTTACAGAGTCGCCCAGCCTCTCGCACCTTCTCTCCATTGTGTATTATTACAACTGCCACGGCGTGTATATAGAGGTGGTACGGCGGCGGCGCGCGAGCCAAAGAAACGAGTAAAGACGCAGACGCAGACTACGCGCATACGGCAGCAGAGGCGGGGAATGCGTGCGCGATCATCATGACAAAGACCTCCGGGCAAACCGCGTCCTCTCCGCTCAATTTATTAGCTTATAGGCGAGTGTAAGCGCTCTCGAGCGAGAGCGAGCGACACCTACGGCCTCCTCGTCGCGCGCGCGCGCTGCATGCCGTCCGAACGCCAAACCCTCCCCTGCAGTTGCATCTCTCTCGCTCTCTCGTAAACTCCAAGCTCTATCGCCCCGATAAGCCGCGCGCATATAGCCGCGAGTTTTAATGCTCCCCTCGGCGAGTCGATCGCGCTCTTTTCGCGCGAATCCGCGGGCACGACTCGTATATTTATACTGTACGTTATATATACGCAATTAATTACCTTTTCTACGGCTCGCTGCTATATATACGTGTACGCACGCGGACGTGCGGTGCCACGCGCGCGATCGCCGCTCAAGCTCATTTTTCGGAGCGGTGAATTTGGAGAAAAGCAGGACAACAATTTCCCGACTGCGGTAGGCCAGGGAGGCTTATCGCTCGCGTTAAATCGAAATGGTAAAGCGAGTGATATATGGGGACGCCATTAACGAGTATAACGGCGACGCGCGCGAGCGCCTCTCTGTATACGTGTGTAGTGTGTGCGTACCTGCTGCACATACACATGTATACATACCCCTGTGTATTCTACAGCATATATATATATATATATATATAAACACGCTCGCGTGCAGCGATGTATTGGTGCACGCGTGCGCGGGAGCGCGTGTGTGCAGGGATAGGTGCCGCACGCGCGAACAGATTGCTTCGTCATCGATCCAGTTCAGCTTGAGTTTATGCCTATCCGCGCGATTACGATTCATCCGCGCGTATACTGTTGGAATATATGAGTATATGCGACTTTATACTTTGGTACTGTAGCTAAAACAACTGTAATGTGTATATTGTACTGAGAGCACTCTCCCCCCTCTTCTGCATGCTTATTGTGCCGTAGCTTTTGTGCGCTACAGACTCTTCCGGGTCAGATCGACGGATAGAGCTCTAATGAGTGCTCGATACTACAAAGTTAAAGACTCTACGTTTATTCCACAATCTGCATGCAAAGACTTCCAAGATAACGCGTACGTATAAAAGACAAAACCTGTATAGATTCCCAACACGATCGCAACTGCCATGCAATCTCGCAACGCGCGATCGTTGCAGCGCATCGGACGAGTTCTCGAGAGGAGCCGAGCGAGAGGTGAAAGGTCAGCCGCGCATTGTCCCGAGTAGGCTGCCGCGCGACAAAGCCAAAGTTTTCCTTGGCCTTCTCTCTGCAGCGGCGCGCGCGACTCGCTCGTCCCTGCGCGCTGTCGGCGTTATACATTGTGCGTGCCACGGCCGTGGAAATGAGATTTTCCACGGCCATATTACACTGTCGTCGGACGCTGCTGCAGTTCACCCGGTCAGTCAGTCAAGGGTCGCGGCTGCGACCTTCGGAGCGCGTGTCGTCTCAATTCCCGGCAGTCACCCACCGAGCGAGAGCCTTGGACGCCATGCGCGCTCTTTTCCGAAAACAGCGCGTTAATTGCGCTGCGGCGATCCTCCTTCGAGAGAAGGAACGACGCTCGTGCGCCCCCGATGCCAACGCAAGGTCGCTTAATATAGTCGGCCACTGCACAATAGCCGCGAGCGCTTGTATATATTATAGGTGTGCATAAGTGTGTGTGCGCGTATAGGTGCAGCAGGTAAAATCGAAGCTTTTAGATCAGCTGCAGATACACACGTGCGCGCGCGCGCGCGGGACACGCCGTGTACAGTGTGTAATCTACGGTATGTGATCTTGAGACTTTGAGAGTGCGCTGTATATGTGTGTATTAGCCGGTGACGGAGCGCTTTTTCGGGAACGCACTGCGCTAATCGGGATTTAAAGCGCACCAACTGATTAGCATTTTCCCCGGGGCGCTCCGAGCCGGAGAAATAATGTGAAAACGCCCCTACGGAATCTCTGCAGCCACACACGCCGCACACACACATAGGACAGGTTATGGCGCAGGGAGATAGCGAAAAGCAGCTTACCTGTCCGTGCTTGTCCATCTCGTTGTTGGTGAGCTTGACCTTCTCGAAGGAGACGACCTGCTTGCGCAGCTGCTCGCCCTTGAACGGCGAGTCCGGGTGCATGTAGAGCCGGGCCGGCGCCGGGGGATCGGCCTTCCCGGCGACGAGCCACGAGCTCTTGTGGTAGGCGTAGCGGTAGCGCTTGTTGTCCACCGGCACGATGTCCATCACCACCGCGTACTGGTGGTCCGGCTTCAGTCCGCTGAACGACACCCGACACGTCGGGAACATTCTCCTGCAAAATCATATGTACCCAGTGCTCAATATGCATATATATGTTGTACATAGGCATCGCGCGCGCACTCGCGGCTACCTTCGCTGCCTGCGCGCTGCGGTGCGCTCGCATGAATCCCAGGAGATCGGGGGAAATTTAAATCGGCGACGGCGCTGTCTCGGCAAATTGCAAGTCTCTCACGGCAACGGCGAGCATGGACGCCTAAATTAAATTCCCCGGGTGCGCACGCGTGACACGCTCGAGAGCTTGAACAGGTAAGAGTGGAGACAGGCGAAAATGCCCTTGTCCCTATACCGGGACGACACGGGAGGTTATATGTCTGACGCGCCTCTCTGTGCACGAAACGCGTCGACAGCGGAGCAGCGCGCGCGAGCATGAGCCAAGAGAAAGCGCCGTGCGACGGCCGGCCGCGCGTCTGCCCGGGCGAGTGCAATCCCCGGAACCGGCGGGCACCGGGCGGCCTCGACAAGCGCCAGCTCTACTACGGGCTCTGCTGCGACGAGCTCGATCCGAGGAGCCTCAGCCCCGAGGAGCGAGCCTTCATCGAGGGAGTCAGTCGGCGAATCGAGGCCAGACGCCGGGCCCGCGAGCAGTCGAAGCGCGGCCGCCTCGTCCGCAGGTTCTTCGCCTTTATCCTCTTCTTCCTCCTGCACGGCTGCATCGCCGCCCTCGCCAGCAACTACCGCCAGTACCAGACCTTCCTCGCCACGCAGTTCTGCGGATTCATCACCATTATGTTCTGGGACACCAACTGAGCGACGCCCTCCCCTACACACGCCCCGACTATTTATCTCTGCGCAGTCTCTGTCTTTGCGTGCAGTGTACCTCGAAAAAGTCTACTGTCTGTAATATACGTAAATATACGCGACTCGAAACTTGTGTTGATTGGCGGAAAATCTGTTGGTTCGATACTGCCTGCGTATCTATTATATATAGTCTCCTAAGAACGACTCCCGAGTTACGCGAGCTGCGCGAATATTTGGGAGCTCGTGTGTGCATCGGCAAAAGTTCAAAGCAGAGGCCGCTCCGAGCCGTGTGTTTGTTACCCACGACGAGCTCTCCTCGTGAGTAAGAGTCGCCAGGTGCTGTTGTCGCGCACTTACTCACACACACTTAGCCACACGGAATATCATTACGCATCGGCTCGTAATTAGGCTCCCGTTTACACTTCGGAGTCGCGCGCAGTTGTGCAGAGGCTTTGCACGTGATGAAAAAAAAAATGAAAAAAAAAAAGAAAATCGGCTGCACGACGTACACGTGAGATCCTCTCTCTCTCTCTCTCTCTCCCGGCAATTGCAGGCTAAGCCAACAACTCTCTTTCTTTAGATAAATAATGAGTAATGAGTCATGTGTACATATATAAATGCGCGGAGCACGCATGCGCGCTCTGTGGCTTCGTGTAGGTGCGAGAAAGTTGTGTATATATATAGATGCATGCGTGTGTGTGCGAGTGTGTGCAAGTACAAGGACGTTGGCTCGCACGGCTGATGAAGGGTTCGCGTGTGTGCCGCAGAGAGCGAGTTGCCTTCGTTCTCTCTCTCTCTTTCTCACTTCGCTTCCGCAAAGGACGATGAGACACGCGCGGACGCGCCATCGGCAGCGTAAATTTTTCGACCGATACTCCGCGATTGTCTCGCGTTACGTCTCCCAAACTCACACGCTACATATACACACACAGACGTATGCGTATATGTCGAATTTCAAAAAATAAATGGGAAATATAGAATGTGAAAATTTAACACGGAGAAGCATATGGAGGAAAAAGAAAAAATTGGCTATTCGGATTTTTCTTATTTTTTTTTTTTTTTAACGGGCATAACTTTTGATCAGAGCATCGAAACTCATTTTTTTTTTAAATTCAAGCTCTTTTGTAATACCTTATTATAAAATGTAATTTGAAATTGTATTGGTGCCGCGGAAACATTCGTAGTTGTTATTATTCCAGTATTTTGTCGCATTTTTTTTTGTAAAGAAAAGCGCTAAATGGCTCAGAAATATGGTCACTAGTAACTTTTCCCATGTTCCTCTGTTTTTTTGACTATCTTTCGGCTCACAGAATAAAGCCTAATCGGTCCGCAACCTCTAGCATTAAAAAAATTTTTTCGGTTTCTAGACCAAAGAAAAGCGCATTTTTTCATTGAAATTCGACATGTATGCAAAAATGTATAAATACGGACGGTATGTATAGAAAACGGCGCGATTACGCAAATCGTCCGGGGTATCGACTTCTTTTCTTTTCTTTTCGCGCGACGCGCATTGAAACGCGCCGTCGTCCCTTTCATCCCCAAGGGGGTGAGAGGGACGGAGCGCGCGCCTCTTGCATGTTTGCAAAAGAAGCTGCGGAGTATTGTGAGCCGCGCGATATTAAGATCGACGACGGGCTGGACCGCACAAAGCCAGCCGAGACTCTTGCTTTCTTTAGAGCGCGCGGCCGGAGAGAGAAAGAGAGAGAGAGAAAGTATATAATCGCGCACGTACGAGGGGGTATACGGATATAGGTATAGAGGTATACGCAGAGTGAGAGAGAGAGAGAGAGAGCTGGACGAGGAGCGAAGGCTATATGCGAAGGGCGTATATAGAGTGGCGATAATGCGACGGTTATAACCGCAGAGTGACGTCTTTATTGCGTGCGACAATGGCGCGAGAGGAGGCCTTTTGTAACCTACTCCGAAACTTGTCGGTAATGATGATAGTCGCATAACGATAGAGATAATAACGCGCTGACACCGCGGCGCCTTTAAGCCCACTGACGTCAGCGGAGTTGCAAGCTTTTCGCGAAATCTATATAGAGTGTGCCGCGAGAAAGAGAGAGACTGAGCGATCGTTCCATATACACATACACGCTGCATACTGAATATGCGTCGAGCCGCAAATTGCGCGCTTTTTTAATCCCAGGCGAGCGCAGTTTTCGTTATAATAATAACACTTTGCAGCTAAATACTCGACGCGGCGGCGAGCCATTAGTTAGCTCCGGCAAATTTAGAAATTCCGCCGCGGCGGCGCGGCAGCTTCGATCGTGAAAAAGTGAAACTGCGGAATCTGCGCGCGCGCGCGAGCGAGCGAGCGAGCGAGCGTGCGTGAGTATAGGTGTAACGTGGGAAACACTTAAAAAGGAACTCTGCTCTGCCTCTGCACCGCGTGTATGCGTGTGCGTGTATATGTATAATGTATATACGTGCATACACGTACGAGTGAGAGGTGAGGAACGCGAAAGAAAAAAAAATGCCTCTCTCTCTCTCTCTCTCTCCCTCATGCACATAGGTATATATATATATTACATATACGTAGCTGGAGGCGAGGAGATGATAATAATATAAAGGAGACTCCGGGGAGCTCTGTGGCGCGCGAAACGAGAGTCGAGAATCGGGGAGAGATCTGGACCCCCCGCGGATCTATAGGCAAGGACACAATTCGCAGCTGATTGCTCGATTCGCGGCGATTTCCTTCCTCGTCGACTCGTCGACTCGTCGACTCTCGCCGCCGCGTCGTGCCGTCGTGCGTCTGTAGCCGGAGAGCAAATCGGCGAAAAGGATGGCCGTTCGGAGAATCGCTCGATAAGCATCTCGCGCGTCGAGTGGAGAGAGAAAGAGAAAGATCCTATACGAGATTTCGCTATTTATACTCTGCACGCATACTGCGAGAAAGAGAGAGAGAGAGATGAGCTTCGAGGCGTGTACGAACAAATTGATATGTTGACAACGGCGTCGCATCCTCGTAAATATAATGCAGTTTCGCGCGAGCGAGAAAGGAAGAGAAAGAGAGGCAACCGGAAAATTTCATTAGCCGAGCGCGAGGTAATTAATCATTGTAATTGGCTGCCGAGGAGAGCGTCATCGTCGTCGTCGTCGTCGTCGGCGGCGGCGTCGTCAGCGGCAAGAGTGAAAGACGCGAGCGAGCGAGCGAAGGAGCGCTCGCGCAAGTTAATTATCTTTCCGATCGGCCGTGTGCTACCATATAACGCTGCTCTTGCTCTCGCACACCGCGCGCGCCTTCTTTTCTCGCTCGGAGGGCTTGACGTGACGCTAAATGGAATACAAATGAAATATTAAACGCGCAGTGCGAGAGAGAGAGAGGAATCCCGAGTATTTCGAGAGGAGAGTATATATATCGCGCGTTATACACGTACGCGACATTTTTCAGAGTCGAATCCTTCCAGGAAGGAGGCGCGAGATTTCGGGAGAGGCGCCAGGCTCATTTGCATTTTTATGCCGCTGCGTTAGCTTACACACAGCGCGAGAGAGACCGGCTCATTTCTTCGCGCTGCGGTATAGTTTTTTCGGACGGCGACGAGGATCGTTTTACCCCATGGATAAATTTGCTCGCTCCTCGAGAGGCGGCTGCAGCTCAACAGCTCGTAAAGACTTTCGTTTAATAAATTTGAAGCGCGTTGGGAATCGGGCGTCGATTTTCATTTCCAGCTCCCCACCTCCCCCTACCCGACCAGCAACGGCTCTCGCGCTCTCTTAATTAAAATATCGCTTGTATACAGAAGTCCGTAACGAGAAGATAAGAACTGCTGGGCATGAGAATGAGAGATAAAAACCGTTATACTGCACCGTACTGATCAGCCGCATCACATCTCAATCGATCGATGATATGGCATAGCGGCCGACGTATGTTAATCGCCGCTTCCGCGCTGCACACTCCACTCGGAAAATAATCAAAAGCCGATCGGACACTGCAGCGGCGGCGGCAGGAGGGTCGAGTTGGAATAAAAAAAAAAGGAGAAGAGAAACACGAAAAGGGCTCGAAGAGCGGTGAAAGTCCGCCGAGACCAAGGCCACCGCCGGTCCTTCCTTCCTTCCTCCCTCCCCTCCGTTCTCGCTTCTTTTCTGCCACTCTCACTGCGCGACGCTTTGCGCGAGCGATTATTATATTTACATCCCCGCGCGCATACGCGAATGTCTCTCGTAATTTTCACGTGGTCACGCATACCACAGCAGCAGCAGCAGCAGCAGCAGCAGCAGCAGCTACCGCTCTCTCGTCGTCGCAGCTGCGTTCGAACTTTATTAGCATGCCTATAAAAATGGACTCGCGCGCGCGCGAACGATATATATACCTATATGATACGCACGAGCCGGTATACGCGCGAGCGAGAGCGAGAGCGAGAGAGAAAGAGAAAGAGAAAGAGAGAGAGAGAGGGTGTATAATGGGAAACCATAAATTATATCTAGGACTCGCCGGCTCACGCGGCCTTAAATATCTCGTAAAGCGCGAACGCGCGCGCCCGCGAAAGAGAGAGAGAGAGAGAGAGAGACGGAACCTGAGCATATATATATACAATATACATGTATAGAAACGTACGTGTCTATGTGTGTGTGTGTAATGTGTAAGTATATATTAAACAGTGTGGGTAGGTGTGCAGCGCTACCATAGGCAACTCCACACACACACGTACGCAGAGTCGTGGTAAAAAAATAAAGGAGGCGAAGAGAAGGAGCGAGAGCATTACAACCGGCTTTTAATTGTCCGAGCGCGCGCGCGCGCGCGTGGTGCTGGTGCCGTGGTGGCAGTCATTTATCAGAGGGGGGCGTTACCCGGTTGTGTGGCGCTGCTCTCTGCTGTATACGGCTCTCGCGACTGCACGTACGATAGGTGTATAATGTACAGTACGCATATGTGTATAATATATATATAGGAGAAAGAGCCCGATGTCTGCGTAATTTCCACCTTATACGCCGGGCGCCCGCGTTGAATTAAGTCGTGCGCGACTGCTGCTCCGCGCGAACGCGAGACATGGATGCTCGATGTTCTTTTCGTCCGGTGTGTGTATTATCGGTTCTCTCTCGCTCTCTCACACACACACTCCGCTTGCTTTTCCTCCTTTTTTTCCTACTCTCTCTTTCTCGCGCTCTTTCGCCTTTATTTCAAAGGGGGAATCTACGGATCCATATATCATTATGTATACACCCATGGGCAGTATCTGCATCGATCATCTGGGCGCGAGGGTCGCGCGCGAGCTCGACACCAGTTTGATGCTTTTATTGCCGCTGCTTTCCGTTTTCGAATTGATATTTCTATAAGCTGCGGCTTGCTATGGTCTACATTGGGAGACGTGCCGTATGCGCGCTTGGTTTTTTTGAATATAATTTTCACACTTTTAGAAAAAATTTTGGAAAAATTTTTATAAAATTTTTATATCATCAAATTTTTTCTGCATATAACAGTAGAGGAATTTCTCAGAAAGCGGTAAGTCGCCTCCCCGTCCCAGTATAAGAAATTCAAAATTTTTCATTTCTCAATTAACGTAGAATATCAAACTTGATACGCAAAAAAAAAATAAGAGAAATAATACTAAAAGAAAAAATTTGAAATTCAATTTCTATAATATAGGCAACACTACAAAATTTTGAAAATTATTTTTTTTCTTATTTTAAAGCGCTTGTCATCTACACCAATGAGTAGGAAAATATTTCTTCATTTTACTGCGTGCACCATATTGAAGAATAATTTTTCCAATAATCTTTCTCCCACATAAGTGATATACATATATTAGGCACGGAAAGAAATTCATATTCATATAAGGATAGATCGTCAGCACGGATCTCGCACGTTACGCGAGTATACAGCAGCGCGCGCGAGAGAGAGAGAGAGAGAGAGAGAGCGGCGAAAGGAAGAGCCGCGGATTGATTGCGTGCCAGTGGCGCATTAATCACGCTCGTATAGCCGCTATCTGTAAATTTGTAAGTTAACGGGGCCCTTTGCGCGCGCAGCGCCCGTCGCGATCGTCCCCTCCGCGCTGGAAGGGGAATCTCGAGGAGATGAAGAAAAGATAAGGGAAAAAGTGGCTCACCTGCCGGTCTTGGTGATGATCATCTCGGTGCCAAGGTCGTTAAACTTGTCCCAGAGCTCCTTGGTCTCGAGGTGGCACTCGACGTCGCGCAGCTCCTCGCTGTTGCACATGGGCGGGGCGTGCCGGCGCTTCTTGCGCGTCGGCGCCTGGTGGCTCGACTCCTCGAGCTCCTGGTCGAGCTCGAGGCTGGACTTGCGTCCGCTTGAGGGACGAGGACGAGGAGTTGCCGCCGCTCGCCCCGTTGTCGCAGCTCGAGCTCGGCGAGACGCAGGAGACGGGGCCCTCGTCGACGCTGCTGCACTCCTCGACGTCGACGTCCACCTCCTCGTCCTCCGGGTCGTTCGTCGACTTGTCCGTCGCGACGCTCTCGACGTCGATGCCGCCGACGCTGCCCTCGATCTCGTCCTCCTCGCCGAGCAGCGCCTCGTCCGTCACGACCGTCGCCGTCGCCACGATGTTCAGCGGTGACGAGCCGCGCAGACCTGCAAAGCATAAAGCACACCGCCGTCAATTTTCCTCCTAACTTTTTTCACCTCGCCTGCAGCGCTTGCACAATTATACACTCGCTGCAGCCGTGTGCAGTATTAATCATTACGCTCACCGTCGCTCCGTACATCTCCTGCACGTGTGTGTGTGTGTGTGTGTGTGTGTGTGAAAAGAGGGGAAAAAACAAAACCGTAATCGCGCGACCGAATCGATGACACATTCAGTATCTATATACTTATGTAACGCAAATTCATCTCGAAGAATAACGAGGCTTTTCGTCGGAGCTGCTATAATGTAATCATGATTAATTGATTAATGAAACTTGATAATTCGCTGTGAGGACGCGCCGAGGATTGCGAAAGCGCTTGCACAATTTGCATGTCAATACTACACCACACACACACACACACACACGTATTTATGTACGAGAGCTCTCCACTCGCATACTTTATATATAGCATAGCACTCGGATAGTGGAGACGTTGAAAAATCGGCGTTAGTGGGAGAAATTCCGTATTAATTACGCGCATTGTGTTCGCGCAATCTCTTGCGCTGCTCTTCGCGCAACGCGCAAACTAAAAATATACCTATACGACGAATATAGGTATATATATGCATCGGGTTGACGCGCAAATGTCGCTACGTGTGTAACGCGTAAATAATATTTATAATTGCTCGAACGGAAAGTACACATCTTACTCCGACAAATGAGCGCTAATCGTTCGTTATCGGCGGGGAGGGCAATTAATCAAGATGAATTGAGGATGTTTCCAGCCGACGACGCGCGCGCCGCGACCTGAAATTAAAGCGTCACCGCCGTTGCTGTATACGTTTATACATATACATATATCTCTCGCACGCGCGCGTCCACTACATAATGATGTGAAAATCAATATGCGAGTTCGAAACGTCGGTCATTAAAAGTCCATAAAAAGCGAGAGTCTCCCGGAGAGCGTCAGTGCGCGTGCAGTGTGTATATGTGTCTATACTCTATATATATGTCTATGTGTGTGTGTGTGTGTGTGTTCGAAAAGAAAATAAAGTGAAAAATTCGCCGAGGCGAGACGCCCGCGAGCAATTCTCTCGCACCTTCTACCCCGAATCGTCGACTCTTATCTCGCCGCTTTTCCGCCAACAAATTACATCCCGACGGCGCGTGTATGTGTGTAAGGCGATTAGCATATTAAGCAATATAAAAAAGAGAGCCGTGAACGAAAATGTAGGGAAAAAGAAATATCGCCGATATTTATACTCAAGGCACACTCGTGCATATCTATACTATATACAATATACATATTAGACACTCGCTTCGACTCGGATCCTTAATTTGCGATTACGGGTGTGTGTGTGTGTGTATGCTTTTGGCGATTCTTATCCCCGGCACCTAGAAGCGCGCTGTGTAATTAGCGCTAAACACACTCTCTTGAAATCTGTCTCGGTTTAATTAGCCTCGGGGCCCTGTTCGCGGATCCGCCTTGCCGGAGATCAATTAATTATCCCCGGCGTATCAGCTCGACTCTCTTCCTGAACCGCACGTGTACGTGTGTGTGTGTGTGTGTGTGTGTGTGCAGCGTCTGCGCTCTCCTTCTCGCGCAGACCGGCGCGTATGTATAATATGCGTGTATATGAAATTATTACATGGAGATGCGCAGAGACGATATGTAATAATAAGAACAATATCTAACGAGCTGCTGCTCTGTGATGTGCAGCGAACAATGGCCTCTCGCGCGGCGTCGGCGTCGGCGGCAGCAACGTATGTATATTGCGTATATATACGTATACACAATATACATGTATATACGACTATATATATTCAAGCAGCAGCAGCGGCGGCGGCAGGAGCAGCAGCGCATACTTGTCAGCGGGCGCAATAAATATATCGCGAGCTCTGACGACGCGTGCAGTTTACGGCCTGCTTTTTACCCTCCGCGCGCGCGCGCGCAGGCGCGAATATGCGGCGCGGCGGACATGAGAATGGATTTTGTATATAACGGGACATGCCGAGTTTACTGTACGCCCTGTTTGCAGAGCCTGTCGAGCCGATCGTTCCTCGCGACGTCTCGCGCCTCGATTACCATTTTTCCGTTTCCTCTCGACAATGCGCGCGCCTCTTCCAACCATCTATACATACATATAGTTATATATTTATATATATGCGCTATACGCGTTAGATGTATGGGCAAGCAGCGAGAGAGGCTGACGCAGACTCGTCTGAGAAATTACCTGGTTATTACCTGCGGAAAATATGCAGCGTTGATATTAATAATTCAGGAGCCGCGCGCGGTTATAGGCGTTAAATATGCGCGCGATGTGCGAAAATTAAACGCGGAACTATGTGCGCGCCGAACAATCGACTATATATTACGTAGTAGGAGGGCTGAGAGAGAGAGAGAGAGAACTGATTATCGCGCGCGGCAGCTTCGTTAAACGCGTTATGGAACATTTATTCGCGCAAAAGTGCGTAATTGACGCGATTGCGCGCTCTATACGAGCCGCATTAGCGCAGGCTCTGATGTTGCCGATGCCGCTGCCGACGCCGCCGCCGGCGCGAAAGCTGACGAATCAATAGAACGCAGAATTACACATTGTGTGCGCGTTACGATCGCTCGCCGACGTCCAACTCACGCGTCTCTCGTCATCACGATGCAATATACAGGTAATAATATACATCGACGTACACGCGGTATATAGCCGAAGACACACCGTCGCGGCGGCGCATACCTCGGCTCTGCGTCAAGAGCATCGCGCCGCGAGTATAATATGTATATATAAATTCGATAATTCACGCCGCCCCTGCAACGCAGCCGCCGCCGCCGCCGCCGCTGATTCACCGACGACAAATTCTCGTTTGTACAAATCTCTCGGAAAGTCTCTGGCTGTGTGTGGTGCTAGTTGCCTCAACCGGTATTATGTGTCGCGAGGCTTGAATATTCATTCGTCGCGCGCGAAAAAAAGAAGCCTGAATTATTGCGAGCCAAAGCGGTGGCGGCCGCGGTGGCGGCAGAGGGACGATGCCCGCAAGGCGGTTATATTTTCTTTGTTTATTAATAATTTAGCTGATGCAAACGTGGATCGAGTTTCCATTGTTTGTCATTGTATTGGCCATTTTTTTGTTTTACACGTTATTCAAGTTTTCTTTGTTGAACGCGCGGAGTATTATTTTGATGTCGTGTAACGCGTGTTTCCTCGAAAACCTTGTTGTAACGACACCTGGAATAATTGACTGAAGCTCGCTGATTTTTCCTTTTTCATTCGCTGAGGTTGGCAAGAAAATTAATTTTGGATTTTGGGAATTTTCGATTTTCGAAAAATCTGCATATAGCTAAAATGTTTTAGATAAATGGTGGTAACACAGAAAAATCGAAGTTGCGTACATGCCGTTAAAATTTGAATGTACTTTTGTAACTTACAATTTTATTCAAATTAAGTAAAAAATTCTGTATATCTTCATAATTTACATTTTCTTAACAATTTTGTTTTTGAAACTAATAAGAATTTTTGGAATTTATTAAGTCATGTATCTGATATCGTATAATACGTTTTCAACTGAATTTTTGAAAGAATTTCATGCATGTATAACGAAATATTTTTATCACTGATTCTTAAATTCACGTTTGACTTAATTATAATTAAAATTATTTGTACATCATATGTTTGAGTAATATCTCAATATTGATCAAATATAAAAAATAATATTGAAATAAGTAATTATTTGAACTATTTCATTTTTTGAATACACAAATTCTTTTCCTCATATACACGTTTACCATATCTTTCCGACGCTCACGCGCTATTCTCGACTGATCGGCAATCGAAAAATCCTCGCAAAGATAGTTTCCCGAAAATCAGCGTCGAGACCAAGGAAATTTATTCAGACCACGCGCAGAGAGCCAGTGTATATAATATACAGGAGAGCTGCGCGAGCGAAGCGTAAGAAAAGACTTGAAAATAAAGCCATTTTTCTCTATCACAAGAGCCAGCGACTTATCGATCAGCAGCGATTTATCTCTCCGCACCTCTCCCCCCCCCCGTTCTCTCTCTCTCTCTCTCTCTCTCTATATATATATATATATATATATATATATACATATTATATACGTATAATACGTATATAGAGGCCTATATATATATATATACGCTCGCAGGATCGCGACTCCCGCGTAACGCGATACGGCGACGAGATGCAGCCTCGCGATATCGCGCCCACAATAAGAGACCCCCACTGCGCGCGCCGGGAAAAATCGTGCGCTCCGGCAGATTGAAAAATAAGAGAAAAAAAGTAGGCGACTTATAGAGAATAAGAAATGAAGAGGAGAATCATCCGAGAAAGAGAGAGAGAGAGAGAGAGACACTGACCGTCCATATATACATGTATAGTGTATACCCACACGGACACACGCGCGCGCGTACTGCAGTCGGGGCTCGTTGATATTAATTAATGGCGCGCGCAGAACCTGTTTTCGAACGCGCTCTCTCTCTCTCTCTCTCTCTCTCTCTCTCTCTCTCTCTCTCTCTCTCTCTCTCTCTCGCTATCGCAGCTGTTACCGATACCGAGCGAGTGCGACGCGAATTATCTAAGGATTGTGCTGCGAGGAGCGAGAACTATTCATGAATTTGAATTGGAGAGAGAATCTCTACGCGCGAGCGCGGGAGTAAGTAGTAGAGATTTGAATTAGCTGCGCAGCTCGCGCCAATATATCCGGCGCATAATTAAAGTCTATTAGGGCTGATTTGTGCTCCGCCGCGCTGTGCAGCTTCTCTCGATAATTTTTCTTGTCTTTCGCGCGCAACGTCTTTATATATATATATGCGCGGCTGCACACCTACATACTGCATCCACGCGAACGACGATAATACGCAGTCGTGTACGTAGTTACGCAAGCTAATTCACGGAGATCCGAGAAATTCGAAAAGCTGCCGCGCAGCGCAGAATCACAGAGTCTGCCAAGCTGCCAATTAAAAGTATAACGCGCAGTTGGAAATCGCGGTGAACACTTAACGCCGGGGATCGAGTACACGCGCTCTGCTCTGCAATATTCTCCATGTTATTTTCCATTCTCCTCGCCTCTCGCTCTCTCGCCGCGAGAATCCCGACTTCGATCCGCACGGGCTCGCGCGAGAGCGCAGTACGTTTTCTCGTCCTCGTGTAAAGCCGCACAGTGAATATCGGCGATTATGCTGCTGCTGCTGCTGCTGCTGCTGCTGCGCCTCGCAGCCATTACACAAATATAGCATCATAGGTATATAGCTACCTCAGAAACAGCCGTTAAAGGGGGGCATTGTAGGCAATTTGTATCTCTTTACAGGAGCTGCGCTCGCGCTTGTCGCAATCATTTTCTCGAGAGAGAAAGAGAGAGAGAGAGAGAGAGAGCGCGCGCAAGGAAAATCGGCCGACGCACGCACACGCGGATTAATCGCTCGAATTAATAACAACGCCACCGCCGCCTCACCGCTACACTTTTGCGGGCTTTTAATAACGTATAGTAACATAGTAAAGTAGCAGTCGCGCGCGAGCCGCGTGCATAATTAGACGCGGGAAAAATCCGGGATTCTGCAGCGCGCGAACTGCGCTATGCAGCGACTCGTCGTGCTCGATCTCTATATACCGCTGCGCGCACCCAAGTATATATATATATATGTATAATGTATATGCATATACGTATACGTATGTGTGTGTCTAAACGCACACTGCGCGCTGTGCCTATATAGTCGCGCGCGCTTCGCCTTCTTAATGGCTTCAGCCTCGAGAATAATATTTCAATTTACAGCTGTCGAGAGCCAAGTTCGCCTCGATGGAAAATTAATAATCGCGCGAGCGCGAGCAATTTTTTTTCCTTTAAAAACACACAAACGAGCTGAACGAGAGTGAGAGACAGAAGAGGACGGGAGAGCTGGGGGGAAGAGAAGATGTTGCTGGCTACTTTTGAAGAGCTTCATCGGGGTATCGATTTCTCTCGCAAGGAATACTCGTCGGAGAGTGAGATTTTATGCGAGATGATTAACTGAATGTTTTCTTCGAGAATCGCTTGTAATTGATGTGTGTAAGAAATCCGAGTCTCTTCTCCCCCCCCCCCCCCCACACCTCTTTCTCTGTCGCTACATTTCACGTGTACGACACCTCTCGGACTTTAAATCCGCGCTGCGTCCGTATAACTTTCGAGGAAAAAATCGTAATGAAATGCGCAGCTATGACCGATCGTCTATTATCTCACGGTCGCGAGAGTCCACATGCGTATATTTATCGCGTAAAGTGTAAGTAAAAAAGCTACGTATGCAAGTAAAAGCGATAAATAAATCACGTTCCCTTGCGTCTGCAGCCTAAAAACGTTTGACAGTATTGCACGCGTCGTGCATAACGCAATGCGTATAATGCAGTACAAAAAAATCCTCAGTCTACGCACGCAACGGTTTTCTGGCCGAACGTTCGCTATACATTTATACCACTGTACTGCGGTGCTTGCTCCGAGAGCGTAAAATACCCCGAGCGGAAACGCGCGAGCGATCGTCTCTCCAAAATACACCTTCGCAGCTGAAACGAAAGCGGCCCAATTGGAATTCTCTCGAAACGTCTCTATCGCCGCGCGCGACGACGAGAGCGAGCGAGCCGAAAATAGAGAAGCGCGAGAGCAGAGAGCAACAACTGCGTGCACTCGCGGCTGCAATCATCCGGTCATTAAATCGCGCTCTCGATAAAGGAAAAAGTGGGGGGGGGGGGGGAGGACCGGTCGAAACGTGCCGATCGTCACACCGGAAGTCGCGTCGTATATACATAATGCGATCGACAATTTTCGCGCGGATGTGTACATATGTCTCCATCGTGCGCGCGAAGTTAGGCTTAATTATAGAGTCTCGCGTCCGCGGCCCCGCTCGCTCGTTTTCATTCAATCAACGCACATATACTTGTTTCACCGAATCGCAGCTTAATCTTCAACGCTTCTTAATGGCACAGGCTGCGCATAATACGGGAGTACAAGAAAAATACACTATATGTGTGTGCTCTCGCGCATATGCGGGAATAATATCGTTGGGTTGTTTCTTTTTTCGTATTTTTGAAGAGAAATAATTATGCAGTGGATTTGATGCAAAAGTAATGATAGGGCTGGTGTGTTTCTGAGACTTTATGGAACACGTTTAGTGAAAGGTGTATTCAAAAAAATTAAGCTTTACAGAAATGCAGTGTCTACTTTCTGCTTGATATATCCAGATGGCTTGAAGCATATCTGTTTTGGAATTTTTTCTATACAAATAAATACAAGTTAATTTGCTTGTAGATTTTGAATATAGTTTTGTGAAGTGTCACAGCTTTTGAAATTTGCTCTTATACTATATAGGACATCAGGTATGTTAGGAATTTGAGGCATTCCTACACAAAGGGTTCTTATTCAATCTTGGAAATATTCTCAGAAACGTTTCTTTCTTATGCTTTTGAGAAACGTTCCAGAAATGTTTCAGTAGAATGTATACTGAATGGGAAGCGTTGTAAAAGAACTATACAAATTAGTGAAAAAATATAGCACACATTAATGTTTTTAGCTTATACTTTTGAATAGTGTGAAAAACTGTTTATCATCACGGCATACAAATGTATACAGAAATATTTTGTCTTAAATTCAAATTCTTGTATATTCTATAACAATTTTTCCTTGTATATATAGTCGTTTTTCCTATTCCGTTATTCTCGGTGTCTTACATAGTTGGCATTCAATTTACATCATACTTATTTTAAAAATTCTACTCGCGCAGTTATACAAGTGCGACGCTTTATTTTGCCAATTGCAGTGCTAAAACTGTATAATAAACAAAAATCAGTATGCATATCACAAAAATTTTATGCTTAACATGCATCCCGACCAACAAAAACAACAAACAACTTTTTAAAACCTTTTAAAGACTCCATAACACACACTAAAACGTGATTTCCGCATGTACGCATATGCACATATACATGAAACTGAACCTCGCAAATCTCGCTTCACCGCAGCCCTAATCGGCCTTTCGTTCCAAAAAATCGTTCGCAGAGAGAGAGAGAGAGCGAGAGGCAGATGGATCCGTCGATGCACGCGCGCGCGCGCCTCTGGGGCGTGTGCTGCACGCTTTTTCAAAGAGCTTGCCAGAGAGAAAGAGTTCTCCGCTCTCGCGTGCCGCAAACGCGCGCACGTGCATCTGCGCGACCGCTAATAATATCGCACGCGCGCGTTCAGCTATACACTCGGCCAGGCAAAAAAGCCCCGTGTTTTGCGCAAGCGAACGAGCGAGCGAGCTGTGGGTAGGCTTTAATCGAGCGCCGCTTATGATGAAATTGAAGAAAGTCGAGAGGGGGTGCGTGCGCGCGTCGAGAGCGCGAGTGAGAGAGAGAGAGAGAGAGAGAGAGATGAGCGAGAGGCTATTTTTGAAGTGCATCGCGGGCGCTTTTGCCTGTCGATGGGCTTCTTTTACGATTGCGCGCGAGCGGCTAAAAAATTACTCGCTTTTTATTGGCCTCGTAAATTTTCGGACTCGAGTACCGCGCGCGCGCTCTCTGATGGAAGATTTCGAGTTTACGACCTTTGCGGCTCGATAAGTTCGATCGTTTGAACATTTGTTTATTCACAGTGTACACAGCTCGCGCGTCATTATTTTACAACTGTCCGCCGTTGTGCGGTATTAATAATCGCAACGAAAAGTTGGAAAAACAAGCGCGGAACGCGTTGCGTTTTTGCATATTAGCTGAAATTCGAATTTCGCGCGCCGTATTATAGTGTCGGAACAACAAGTATTTTACTTTAGTAATAAACGTGAATAACAATCTGCGACTTTGCTATTATCAATTAGTTTAAAGTTTCTGTTTTCGTATTAGCATTCAAAGCTGTTGATCTCGACGCAAATATTGAAACTGAGAACTCATAATAGCTATTTGTAAAAAAAAAACGCTACATTACACTACACGATACAGCGGGCAAGCGGGAAAGCTTAACTAATGGTTCATCATAGGTCCAAAACCGGATAAATTGTTTTTCCAAAACACCCGCGTTACGGCGCGAAATTTGAATGGGCTCTTGGAGGTTTCCTCGGTTGTAAGTATGTACTCACGAAGGGAAAACAAGTCAATTTTCCCCTGCGGACGCGTCGTCGGTCCCCCGCCGTGAGGTGGGCCAGCGCTACAATTCCGAAATAAATAAAAACGAGTGGAAAATACAAAGCGGAAAAAGGAAAAGCTAACGGTCCTCGCTCGCAGGTGTGGTCCACGCACAGCTCGCGTCGTTTTCTCTCCCTAGAAATCCCACAGAGTGAGGGAGGGAGGGAGAGCCTGAAACCCCGATCTCGTGGAAGGACCTCCATTTCCTTACACACGCGCGCACGTATAAAGTCCCACACACAGAGTGCCAGACTAGGCAGAGGAGAGAGAGGGAGATAGAGTTTTGTCTCGATGGCTATATAGAAGGCATGTGTATACAGGTATACACGCGTGTGTGTATACCGCAGAAAGGATGGCGGTCCCGGAGACTCTCGCAGTCGGTGGCGGGGGCAGGTAAATCGCCGCCATTCCGGTAAAAGCCGCGCAGACACACACACACACACACATACATACCGATGCTGCGCTCACGAGAGAGAGAGCCCGGCAATAACAAGCGCAATAAAATTTACTCGGCTGCGGCGGCGGCCGCGGTGGCAATTATCTGTCGTAACCCGCGCTTTTCCTTATAATGGCTCTATTCTTTCATAATCCGACTTTCTTGCGGATTCTGCATGATATACATCTACAGCAGATAGCGAGAGAGAGAGAGAGAGATGCCGTTGACGGCTATTACGTTCTTCCACTCTCAGCAGTAGTGCAGTGTACCTTTTCCGCTTATTGCCGAACCAAAGCCGTTGCAGCATATATGCGAGGCACAGAAAAAACGGGGTTTGACGAAAAAATTCGCGCACGGCATTATAATACAAGGCGCGGTGCAGAGCAGCGCATAATCCTCTCATTGGACACACGACGAAAGCCCGCAGCAGCTACCGCGCTCTCGGCGACCCCCTCGCGTTGCACTTGTCAATTAAAAAGTTTCGCAGCAGCAGCAGCATCGCATATCCGGGGCGACGACGAGGTGGTCCCTCTCTCTCTCTCTCTCTCTCGAGTTGGCGCGCAGCACGCGCTCTCCTTTCCGATTCGACAAGAAATACGAGCTGCGAGAGCGAGAGCGCGAGACGCGTATACGTCGGCTCCGACGCGCGCGACCACCCAGAATATCCTGTCACCAGCGGAGCAACAGAGAGAGAGAGAGGGAGTGTAGGACCGCCGGGCCCCGCAATTTCTTACCCAACCCACGAGCTTTTGGCCTCCCTCGGTTCCTTTTTTACCGCTTATATTCCGCTGCAGCGGCGGATCCTTTTTCTCTCTCTTGTGCAGCCCTGCGCACACTACTGGGCACTGCACTCGTCTGTCTCTCTCTCTCTCTCTCCTATACTGCCCCTACTCGTATACGTCTCGGCCCGATGTACGAATGCACTCGACTCTCTTTCTCTCTGTTGTGGCGTCCAGTGCCCGAATGTGACGCAACAAGGGACTGGAATATTTTGACAGGGGGCCCCGAAGTCGTCGCGCGACGCGCCCGGCGAGAAGACTATATTATAGTAGGCCAAGAGGTATATGGAACTCTGTGTCTTCTTCTTCTTGGTAAAACGCACTTTGCCGAATTTTCCGTGTGTCGCAGACGACGCGACGGCCTTTTCACTTCCCTCGTCACGAATTCCACGCAGAATATATATACGTAAGGTGCGCGTGAGGCCCTTTTTCTCGCTGTTGCATTTACACTCTCATCGGTCGTCATAATTCTTTGAATCGCGTTTTCGATGCTTTTGCCTCTCGGGGGATGTTTATTCTATTGTACGTGTTTTTACGTGTTATATGCAGTGCTGTGCGAGCGACGGCTACACGAAAACTTGGCTCACAATGCGAGACACACTGGAATTAGCTGAAGCGAAGCTGCTCGCAGGTAGATCGATCCGCGATTGATTTCGCAAAATTTCGTGTATTGTTCGCCCGAAATTGAGCAATCGAAGAAGTACGAACAGAAATTTATCAGAGTGCGACGTATTTCATGAAACGTGTCGCGATTCCTCATTAATATTGCGACTTTATCGTGTATACTTTGCAACGTTATTGTCAGACGTTTTATCGACATCTTAGCACTATATAAAGCGTATAATATATTAATTCATGTAGAATACATAAATAATGTTGATTCAGCACGATATGTTACAACGTAACTGGTCGTACATAATTGAGGAAAGCGCTGGTTAAAATTGAATTATCAGCGATGTCGCGCGATAAGAATTCGAGAGTCAATCTGCCGGCTATAATACGTTTCAATATTTGAACGCATGTGTCATACCGATCGGCTGACGTTCGCTGCGAAAGCTTCTCGCGCGCTGGAATGTTTCCTCTTATATAGGTAGGCTCTGCTCTGCTCCGCAACAGAGCAGGCAGATTCGATTAAGGAGCATTATTCGTTAAGTTTTCGGAGAAAGTACGTGAGCGAGCGCGCAGTAGCGCAGAGCGAAAAAGACATGGCAGGAGTGCGGTATAATACTCACGGTGGTCGACGAGCGTCGGACTGGTGGCGAGGTAGGGCGGCTTGCCGGCGCACTCGAGGGCCGTGTTGCAGGCCGAGGCGGTGGCGGCCGGGTTGGCCGGGGCCGCGGCCAGGTGATGATAGTGCCCGAAGGACGGTCCCCGCGGCGCCATTATGGCCGCGATGCTGAAGTCCGTGGCCTTGTTGCCCCGCTCTCCCTTCGTCGTCGGCATGTCTGCGTCGATGTCGCTAGCTGCCCCCGCGCGCTTATCCCTGTAACGAGGCTCCGAAGCACCCGCGCACTCGCTCCAAGCCGCGCGACGACGACGACGACGGCGACGGCAATCGCATATGCATATGCGAGATATTCGCGCGGTTTACGTAACGGGCCGCTCGCGCTCGCGCTTTCTCGCAAGATGGAGTGCGTTCGCGAGTTGCCTGCCTGCGTACAGCGACGGCGATGACGGGGATCGTAGCCGAGGCTGCTGCGAGTGCGAGAGAACGGAAAATGCTTGCCTGTGCACTGTGCAGTGCGCTGAGGAAGAGAGCACAGAGAGAGAGAGAGAGAGAGAGAGACCAGCGGCAGCGACGCGTCTGCGCTGCCCGACTTCCCGAACTCCACTGGCCTCCTACTCCTCATCCTCCCACGATAGAGCTTCCCCCACCAGGCGGGCCGGCTCGGTGAGTCCGCTGCGAGCGCCGCCGCCGCTGCCGCCGCCGCCGCCGATAACGGGCTGCGCGCGCAGCCGGCTCGCCCCCACCGCGCCGCGCTGCCGAGGCTGTGCAGCGGCTCGCGCGCCGAGAGACCGCCACACTGCGCGAGGGGGGCGGGGCGTGGCCTGCTCCCGGCGAACGAGGCCCCGGCTGGCCGAGCAGCCGCGCCGGCAGCTGGGAGGGGCCGGCCATCTCCTTGGCCCGGGCGGCCACGCCCCTACGCCCTCCACCGCGGCCGAGCTTATCGAGTTTCGGCTCTGCTATCAGCTTGTGCATGTGCGCGAGCGTCTGTGTGTGTGTGTGTGTGTGCGTGTGTGCGCTCGCTGCCCGGCAATACACCAGCTTCCTTCGGCCTTCTCTCTCTCTCTCGCTCGCTCTCGCTACGTGCGGCTAAACTCGAGTCGAGCGCGGCGAAAGAGATCGATCGACTGGCAATATGTGCTGCTCTGCTCAACTACACACAGCAGCCCCGCAGTGTATAGCTATATGTGCACAGAGGAGAGACGTATACCGTACGGCCAATTCGAGCAGTGAAACAAGAGCTGCAGACTCCTGCAAAGGAATGGAGTTGGAGAAAAGAAGGACGCCACTGCGTGGAGCGTCGCGAAACGAGCGGGGAGAAAGCGAGAGCTTTTTCCGCGCGCGCTCCAGCTCCCGCGTCTACTATATACATATATCGCGTACAGGTATGCACTTAGAGGAATCCGAGACCGATGCCGGGAGAATAACGGCGCGAACTCGGAATGAGATGCAGAAAAGAAGAAGGAACGCCGAGAGAGAAAGAAAGAGCAAGATAAAAAGCGAGCGAGTCTAACTATGGATGTATATATATTATATACGCGTATATATCATAGTTTTGGAGTATATAGATATATATAGTTGGGAAGCACGCCAAACGAAGGCGCTGGAAGCTCGAAGGCCGATTTATCGTCGGAATAAGAGGGGAAGTTTGCCTCTCCCAACTCCCGAGGCTATATATATAGTATAATGTATATAGTACGCGCGGCTGTGTACATTGCACTGGTGTACAGACTATATATACAAGGGGCGAGAGGGAGAGAGTGTGATGCCGCGCGTAGCCGCAGGCGCTAATAAAGGTACACATTCGCGCGTCGAGGGCAGCTCTCGGTAATCGGGTGGTTACGGATCTCCCGAGCCCTGCCTGACGGATACGTCTCGACACTTCGACGACTCTGCCGCCACCGCCGCCGCCGCCTTGCCCCCCGGGCATTCCAGCCGCGCGGAGAGTTGCGTCACACCTCGCTGTACATCTACATCCTCACCGCCTACACGCCTCTCGCTATATATACATTATACACTGTACAGTACACACAGGTATATTGTATTATATACTCATATGTGTGTGCACAGAGTCGAGCGCGCGACGAGTTCTTCGGGCTCCCTCATTTCCAACTTTTTTTCTTTCTTCGAGTATGATTATATCACGCACTCGACTCTGCATATATAATCGTGAATGATAAAGATTGAGCTATACATATCGCAAAAATTGTGTTTTTGTTTTCACAGCAATTCGGCGAATCTAAAGCTTTGCATATCGGTTATATACACTTGATTTATTTTTCAAGCTTGGACGAACTCGCGCGAGGCCACTCGCACATCGAATAGAATGCCTTCGACGCGACTCTCGAGTATAGTTTTTCCATGTATCAGACGCCTCGTCGGGGTGAAAGCTCGGGTAAAAGACGCAATACAACTGTGCTCACATCGAGGGGGAGAAATAAAAGAGTTCACCTCCGGGAATCCTCCGGGATCGGAATATAGAAGACACACTATATATATAGCTGAGCTAACAAAAGCGCCGCATAATTTGCTTCTCTTGAGCGACGCGCTCTCTCTCTCTCTCTCGTCCGGATGATCCCCGGTAAGAGTTCACGGGCAATTTGAGCGGCCATTTGTCAAACTCGTTGGCTGCGCGGCAATCCCGGGCAGTAAAAAGTCAAAGCTCTCGGAAGTGGATTAGAGCGACGCGCACATAGGCCGCCGAGACACCTGCGGCGCGACGAGTCACTCGGTTAATTGGATTAACCGACGAAAGCGTTGCGTCGCGTCTTATACATACAGCCGTCGGCGCTGATCTGTTCTGTCGAGAGGCCAAATATTTGGGAGGATCGAGGAGCTCTGGAACGCTCGTCGGAGCGTCAATAATCCGTTTTGCAGCAGGGACGGCGCAAGAGAGAAAGACAGGTAGCCTTCGCCTTTTGGGTCAGCAGTAGCGCGCCTGCTACTGCTCTCTCGCTCTAAACTGGGTATATGCGTGCGCGCGCGAAATGTCCTGCGCGTAGCAATACCCTCTCAATGTGTATACCTATACCCCCATAGCGAAGAGAGTCGCACCGGCCCACACAAAAAGAGCTTCGCCTTCGTCCCGCTGACCCTGTAAATGTGAGCTGTGCGGCCGACGCTTGAGCTATAGCTATAGGTATAGACGAGCCGTAGCGGTCATAATTCAACGGAAATTTACAACTGCAGCGTGCGGCGCGCGAAAGCGCGAGAAGTTTATGTATATATAGGTATAGAGGACGAGGTGCGTCTACAATACTCTTGTAGTCTCGCTTGCTCTCCGTAACATCATCGCCCCCCAACGAGCTTTTGCCGCGGTTGCGCTGCGGCCGCGCGCACCATTCTATCGCCTATTTCCTGCTGCTCTCCCGGATTTTCCGAAGAGAAAAGTCCTGCGGAAATAAGCGCCAACATTATGACACTGCTCTATGCGCACTGCTGCGTTAATTTTATTACACGACCGTCTTCTCGTGCTGATGGTCTCGTCGTTGTGTAATATCCTTTTGCGGATAACCAAAAAAATAATGGACTATAATATAATATATAATGTATATATCGGGCTGTTTGCGCAGGACATCGTTGCAGCCCGATTGTTTACTCGAGGCTCGTCTACAGCACCGCAAGTGTTGACTACAATGATCCTCGATGAAATTAACGACTTATTATATTCGAGTGTACATACGCGGGAATGTGCTGTCCCATGAAAATATTGTGACACTATACCTGCGTGAAGAATTCGATTATTCAACGCTGCATAATACACAAAGCCTCGAGATAAATTTCACGTGTAATATAGGTATATTTTCCGGCTCGATCGGCGCGCACATAAATACACGCCTTATGCATTACACAAGCGAGTATTATATAGCGCATCATCTCTCGTTCTCTCGTCGGAATCCCAAAAATCGACGTAATACACACACGCGAGAAAGAGCAGCTATATACTCGGCCGCCTCGGGAAAACGGCGGCATTCCATCGCCTACGGGCCGACGACGCAATAAATAGGATAAAATATGTATAGGAGCGATAAACCGCATAGCAGCGAGGAGCGAGAAGAAGCCAAAAGGTGTCCTCTCCACAAACCCATACGTATATATTTACACACCGAAGGATATGTGTGTGAGTCTGCGCGTTTATGGATGCGTCATCGCCACGTCCGCCACACGTATACACGCGTGTATGCGCGCGTATATTATAGGTATATACAATCGGGAGAAATATTTAACAAAATATATCATCGAGCCTTATACGTATATATACAGATACACGTATATAATTCCCATAGTCATGCGCAGTCGCGAGAAGGTGAATTTTTCTCTCCTATACCACGCGGCTTGGAATGCGCGCGTGCGCGCGCGAAGCGATGATTGGCATCGGCTAAAATAAATGTGTTTATGATTATTTTTTGATGAACGGCGCGGTGTACTTATACACATCGCGCGGGAGAGTAGGAGACTCGGAAGTGGCTGCGCTTAATCACCGCGTGTGACATGGAATCCTACAGGCGTATAATAGGGAGAAGAATAGCGCCACAATGGAGTCAAAACGTATTATGTGTATAGGAGAGGAGAGAGACCGTTACATATACAATATACATATATATAGGTGAACCAGTAGGATGACGATCAATCAAACGATGCGCGCAAGATCGAGCCGCTGTATACGGACGCGCTTTCGCCTCCGTGCGCGCGGCGTGTAAATCATGCGGCTATACACGCAACGAAGAAGCCCGAGGAAGAAAGAAATGGAGTAAAGCTGCGATCTATGCGTTTATAAGGCGAGCGTGCGTTTAGTATATAGGCTCGGTGGTCCTCGGCCCGATAGATTTACGGCGTGTGTGCGCGACGAGCTGCCCCCTTCCGCGAGTCTCTGATCTACCTATACCCCCACCCCGGCTCACTCTACTCAGCCTCCTTTATTATACTAATTTCTCTCGGCGTCAGCTATACTCTCGTCGCGCTTGACTTTCTTTCTCTCTCCCGGTCTATAATACGTATATACCACCATCCCACAGCGAATTTCCCATCTCTCTCTCTCTCACCCGTGTGCGTATACTCTGCGGCCGCATAGCTTTCTTTTTCAGTGGCGGAATTCTATTGGGCAGGCCGAGTGCCCCCGTAGTCGAGAGAGCGCGCGCGCATAAAGGGCCTCCTGGTTTTATAAAATATATGAGACACGCCGAGAAGCACAGCGGTATACACGCCACTTCCCCCCGCATTCGATCCTATGTATATATATATATATACTGTGCTGTCTTGCCGATCTCGCTGCGGCCCCTGCTGCTGCGGCTACCGCTGTAGGTTAGTGTGGATGTATACTATGTATATAACAGCTGAACTGTGTGCGAGTGACGTTCTCTGTGCTGTTGACTAAAGTCGCGGTTGCCGAGGAGAGCGAACTCAATGTGGGACCAGGATAAGGGGGGGGGGGGGGAAGAGGTTGTTGGTACACGAGTGGTGGTTGGTGACGATTGTCTGCCTGCGGTGTGGATCTTGTGTACCTATGTCTCTTGTTGCGCGAATGACGTTGTGGAAATCGCCTCGCTCTCGCTCTGCTCTTGGGATCAGATCTCGGTGTGATTACAGCTTCTCCCGAGATTTGTATAGTCGAGCTTTGCTACGTTTTTTTTAAACGGTTGATTTTGCGAGAAAGCAAACTATAATTTTACAAGTAGATTTTAAGTTGAACATATAGTATAGCCATTTGTGGCATTTTCATTTTTAATGTTATATACATGAAACTTCACGTAATACGGCGCCAAGTTCGAAATTTTAATCAACGTTCAAACACCCCGTCAATTTTCGAAACAGCCAGCTGCTTGCTTACGATAATTTATTATGTTTTGACGGGCAGAGGCTGTAAAATGCCTAAAGAACCCGGAAAACAGTCAAAGTCAGAGAGTCAAGAAAAAAAATCCAACAAAACAATTCCAGCTCCTTTTCTCTCCTCGCGAAAAGTGACACTATATATACTTTTACTGAAGGTTGTAAATACACTGAAGCTCCTTCTCTCACTCCCCGGCATATTTTTGAGGGGGAAAAAACGTGCGTCTATAAACCACTGAAGAGTCCAAACAGTCTTTTGAGCCTACGAGCTTTCGAGCGTCTCTCAGTACTCGCGTCTCGAGAGAAGGAGAGAAAGCGAGAGATAGCGCTGACTATAAATCATTTTTTCCCCCGTTTAATGCGGAAAGCCGCGCGCGGAAGCCAGCAGATTTTTGCGGACGTAGCGCATAAGGGAGTAGGAGCTCGCAAGCCGAGCCTCTCCTCCGAGCTTCCTCCACTTTTTACCTTGACGGGTCTGTTGACTCAACTGCGGTGAATTTTGACGTGTCCGATTCGGTGTGCTGTATGGCGCCCCCGTATACATAGGTATATACGTAGAAGCGGCCCCGCTCGGAAAATTTACGAATATCGACCGCTCAGCGGCCGCATCGATATTTATGACGGCTTTGACGGACGCTCGAAAGATGTTACGTGAAAATGCCTTTTCTGCTGGTATAGCCCGGACCATTGAGAGTTTTACGGGGAGAGCACCAGCGACGAGCTCCTATATACATAGGTAACGTAGGTATATACATCCGTCGGTGCGGTGCCGGGCAGCCGTAAATATCAGCCGGATTGCGCTACTGAAATATGAATGGCCGGGCGAGATTATTTTATTGGAGGTCGAAATTATTTTATTGGAAAGTCGGAAACAAATCATCGCTCCAACTTTGTCCTCGGATATTATACGTATATAAATATTGACGGCTCGAGACGGTTTCGGAGCCGACCGCGGGGGGGAGGGGGGGGGGGTGATCGGTCCGCAGCGAGAAGTCATTCAAGGATTGAGTGCGAGATCGAGAGGATGGTAAATCTTGCGTGTGGCAGAGGTGGCTGCTGCTGCTGAGCAGTAGCTCAACTGATATAGCCGCATGACTTTACGATCTTACTAATAACTTTTGCAAAATATGTCGTAAAGTTAATTTTATAATGCACTCGCTAGGCTGCGAACGGTTCTCAGGACAGATACTTACCGAGTGATTGGTGACGCTGTAAAACCTCGCTAACGAGATCTCTCTGTGCGACGATAATTTAGCCATATAGCATAAGAGCTCAATGCGAGAGAGCCAGGTGTAACGCGTATTTTATACCTCCACCTCTCTCTCTCTCGGCTGCAGCACACACAGCGCTGCGCTGCAGCCATATTCAGCGTTATATTGCGCAAAATGCCGCCGCAGCTCGTTCGCGCGCTCACCTTTCGCGCGCAAGTGCGCGATGTCGATTTCATTTAGCGCGATAGAGAGAGAGAGGCGATATGGTCACGCGCATTTAAAAATTGCATCGTAAATTAGGAAAAAAATATCGAATCGAGATGTGACAAGTGCAACTCGATCCATTGTACGCTGCACGAGCAGCTGGACGTGACGCAATAACCTTTTTCATTCGCAGCGCGATTGATTCCCGACAATAATAGCTCGAGCTATATAGAGATCTCCATAACGTACAGCGGCGCAGGCGGTCGACTGGAGAGCGACAAAGAGAGAGAGAAAAAGTAACTTTCTAACGCGCAAAAGTGCGAAGCGAGCTTTCGGCGCAGAAAGTAGAAAATTTCCTCGGGCCACAATAAATCAATCCTCGGGGAGATCCTGGTGTAGTAGCTGCAGTATAGTACAGGGAGAGCCGGGCAACAATGCGCATAATGCGCTCTGCGGTGCAGAAAGCTCGGGCAAACGATCTGCTGATTTCGGCCGCAGCCTGGCCAAAAATCAAACCGCTATATACTTATACTGCAGCGCGCCGTCGTGTCGTATACGTGACGGCGGCTCTCCTCCCGTACATTATGTGTAGCCGGTGCGCGTCAGCTTTTGAGTAGCGCAGAGGAGGAAAAACGAGGGTAGCCGCGCGCCCCCCTACGAAGTCCGCTGTAATTCTGCACTTGGAGAGCGAGACGCACCGGTCGCACGCAGCGCGGAAACCCCAGTAGCGACCGCATCTCTCGGTATAGCCGCGGCGCGCGGTGGTGAAAGTTTTCGAGCACAGCTCGTCGCCGCAGCCCAGCGGGTTCTGCTCTCTTTCTCTCTTCTCCCGCGCGCTATAGTGCTGCGGCTGGAAATCAAGAAGCCGAAGGAGCTGAAGAAAAATGTTAATTATCGCCGAAGCCAACTCGTCGCTCTCGGCGCGCTGTGTCTTTTCTTTCGGTTGTGAGCGCGCAACACGGCCGTCCCGGCGAGTGCAATTGCTCAACGACTTCGGGGTGCCGGTGAGAGAGAGAGAGAGAGAGAGAGAGAGGACTTTCCAGGTAAACGAGAGGGGGAAATGGGGTGAAGGAGAGCCGTGCGGCTGTGTGAGAAAATTAGCACATTTATGCGGTTAACTATAATTATGTGTTTTCAGTTTACATGCGGATACATTGTATAACGTTCACTTTTTTTGCTTACCGTTCTTAATTGTTGTACGCATAAGTCATATCGTATAACAGTGTAGTTTCCGCTCGTAATTTCAACTTTTTCGACTAATTCATATCTGTAGCTTGCAGGAAGAACCACTTAAGTGACATTTTGTGAAAAATTTTTTATGTCGAATTCGATGTGCTCTTAGTTACCCTTTTTTATTGTACAATAGTAGGATTTCCAAAATACACAAATATTTTAAATGCCAACCGATTGCATAATCACTTAACTGCGTCTCTCGCGAGGTCTCTCGTAAGAATGTTACCGCGCAGGACTACTTAAGTGCACGCTCGTTTTTTTATTTTTGTGCGAGATACACCGAGTGGAGTACATTAAAGATGTATAATATATATCTAATTACCTATACCGATATATTCGTCGGTTTTTTTAAATTTTAAAAAAAATTTTTTAATGTTTTTAAATTTTTCAAAAACTGTCAATTTGCATAAACAAAAAAATTACTGGTATCGCTCTGATAAAATTCATACAAATTTCTTAGCTGATTCTAAGAACTTATTACTCTTGAAAACTTTTTCCAACAGTGCGAGGTTTCTGAATAAAAAATTCGTAAAAGTCTTCGTAAAAAATTTTCAATTATAATATGCACCAGTTTGACCACACCGAGGTTCAATATCAACCCCTAAATCACGTATCTTTTAGGTTTGGACATTTATTCCATTGGTTAGAGCGGTTCCAGATACATTGCAAATGAAAACGTTCTTGAAATATCGAATAAAAAAATTGTGGAGAAACCATGCTTTTTTCCTTTAAACCGCTTTTTTTCATTGTTAATAAGAATTTTCGAGAATTTCAATTAGACCATTAGAAAGGGCATGAGTTAAGCTTTAAAAATATGCCCCGCCCGAATTTTTTTAATCGAGTAATTTGTTTAGCTTGCGTGTCGAGAAAGAAACTATTTAGAAATATAATACTACGGTTGTATTCGTATTAGATACTTAATGAAATTAACGAGGAAATTAACCAATACTTGAATCTTTTCTCTGACATTTCGAACTTACGTATTACTCTAAACATTGAAATCGCTTTTTCTTGAAAACACGAAAAAGTCACTTAAGTGGTTCTTCCTGTAAGCTATATATATATTGTTGAATTAGAGGTTGAACTTTTTTGTCTTTAATATTCCGTATGAAAAGTCAACTCCTCTTGGTTCGTCCAATCAGTTGGAAAAATGGTGATTCTGCTTTAAGGTTGCATTTCATGGACCCTAGTTTTTCCAGATATATTCTACATGACTATTGTTTTTAATGTTGACCACTTATGTACTACTAACACTCTTAACAATTAGAATATAGATATAAGGAAACATTTGATTGTTAGCACGAAAAAACGAATTTTCCCGGACAAAAGACATTTTGTATAAAGCTGCAGACAAAACTAACCATAGATATATGAAGAAAAAATATATTCGGAACATATTAGGAAGCCTGCGATGCGCGAGAAGAAGAAAAGTTGAATTTATCAAGTGCATTGCAAAGAGGAGAGCCAGAAGGAGAAAATATGTATTAGAAGTTGAAAAGCAAAGCCAGTTCCTTATTATTAGAAAAAGCGGGCGCGCGATACTCTGCGGGGAACGCGGAAGGATTACACTATATACAGACTCTCTCGCGCTATATAGTAGCGCGCGTTGGACTATACTAATACTCGCTATGCAGAAGACGCTATATAGAGAGAGAAGAGAGCGAGAGAGAGAGAGAGAGATGTAATAATAAACTGCGCGAGAGCTATGTAGGAGCAGCGCGGGAGCGGCGGGGGGAGAGAGAGGGAGGAGAAAAAGGAGCAGCAAAGAGCCGCTGGCTCATTCATCATCGCAGGCTGCGACTCGTGGAGGTGGAAAGAAGGAGAGGCGGCCACCCACGCGGAATCCGCTCGAGATCGCTCGCTGGCTACTGCAGCGCTGCTTGTACGCACGTACCGCAATAACTACTCGCGCACAGTCGCCCCGGCCAATCTCTCCTCTCGGCTCTGCCCGTGCGCTGCCTATATACCCACATATACCTATGTACACAATACGCATATCCATACGTGCATGTGCAGAGAGCCTGTTATTATTGTAAGCAAGCTCCTCGAGATGCGAAAAATCCAACTCCAGCGGCGAGAGAGAGGGAGCTGTCGTCGAGCTCCTGTGCAGCTCAGGAAAAAAGGGCGAGAGAGAGAGAGAGAGATTCGTTTTTTCGCGCGCAGAAGGAAATCGGAGAATCCGCGCGTCGTGGGCGATGCGCGCGCGCGCGGAACAAAGGCCGCGAAGTAAGCCTCGTGACGGATTGCCGATGATTAAATTACACGTTGCTACCTTATACAGCGCCGGTATAGAGCTGAGAGAGATAGAGCGAGAATAAGAAATGCGCTCGCAAGCGAAAGCGAGAGAGTGAGAGAGAACAATGCGCGAGGGATCGGAGAGATTGATGCATTTTTCACGATACAGCAGCCGATTGAATAAACTTTGTCCGCGTTGTAGAGTAATGCGCCTCTATACGATATAGCTGCGCTGTGTACATAAATAAGAAAAGTGACGAATCGCGCGGCGCGCGAGTTATATTGGTCAGCTGCGCTGCGGATCGTCCCGAGGCAAACGACGTTATTATGCAAATATCGTGTAGCTCGTCGTCCGTATTATACCGTAATATTTCTATCCGGCGCGAGACGCGAGAGAAAAGTATTATAATATGTACGGTGTACACACACACACGGAGCGAGAGTCGTCGCTCTAAACGTCCCGACGGTTCACGGGTGGTCGCATGTGTGCCGGAGAGCAGCTCGCTCCGCTGACATATTACTTTTACTCGCCCCTTCCGGTAGCGCCGCCGTGTGCTCTTTTAATTCTCCATTTCTCCGGGCGCACGGAACCGCCGAGCAGATCATCAGTATAATATTGTAGCGCGCACGTGTGTGTGTGCGAGTTTCCTTGGCCCTTTCCATCTTCCTCAATGTGCGGACGCCGCTCGCACGGAATTCGGGCGTGAAAAAGAGCACGACGCCGGCGACGGGCGCCCTAATGAAGCTAAACAGCTCGGGCATTAATCAAAGGGCGGAATATGTGTAATGTGGATAGGCGAGACGGGACGAGGCTTTTTTTCGACTTTTCTTTTGGAAACTATGCGCTTGCGGTGTCGTAGTGCTTTATACTATTTGTTCGTGGACGTCGCCGCTTTTTGGTTTGTCGGTGATGGGAGAGAAAGCTTTGCCGCAGAATATATCTGTGTATAACACTCTCGATCGCATGCATACAATGAATTTGCATTTTTAGTTGAAATGCATTAAATTTTCGAATCATCGAATATTCATAGTGCATTTAAAATAAATGTAGTGTCTTTTAAATCTTTTATTCAAATACTTATATGCGTGCACTCTTTAATATCGGTCACTCTCTAGCGCTCTCTCCATCGATCTGACCCGGAAGAGTTATAGGCGTATGAGTCCGCCAATAAATAATTTTCTTCTTTTTAATTGATATAAAGATATGCGATAATATGTAGATAAATTTTTTGCAAATTTTTTGCGCCATTCGCTATCTAAAGTTTATAAACACTCAACCTTTAAACTATTCCTATATAACAGTGTTGTTTTGCTTCTTCCTGGAAGAAACTTTGTAACAATGATTTTTATAAGTTTGATTAAAAGCACGCAAAACCTATTTCTAAGCCCTGGTAGAAAATAAACCAACAAAAATGGCTTGCTCGCCATTGGTGGGTCCAACAACGTTGGCCAACGACTACAGTCACCGTTGGCTAATGAGCATACTTATTTGACTCACCGCTGGCTAATAATAAATCATCTAATAAAATGAATTTAAATTTTGAGATTATATTCAAAGAAACATGTAAAATTCATGTCAATGTTTCTTTGAATATAACTAACTTTGAATATAATTATTAGATGATTTACAGCTATCATTGGCCAACGGTAAGTCAAATAAGTGTTCTCGTTGGCCAACGGTGACTGAAATCGTTGGTCAACGACTAGCGAAAAGGCGTGATGAACGAGGTGATGAAATAAGCAGTCCTATTGGCCAACGACGAGTCGAATCGTTAGCCAACTGCTCTAAAATCGGCCCACCGTTGGTCTTGGTTACTGAAAGTATCTGCCGTAGGGAGACATTTATAGTAGCAAAGTTGAAAATTTAGAAAAAAGATCTTTGTCAATGTATTTGTGCATCAGCGTGTGAATATGACAATGTATCAACTCAATTGTTTATATAACAGTATTGTACTTCAATATTAGCATAACATTAATAGAACAATTTGTAAAAACTAGCGCGCCACACTCGGCCTTTCGATCCTTCGGGTCGAAAGACCTCAGAGGCTTGCCACCTTGCATCGCCGGGCAGTGTAAGGCATGCAAAACGCGAAGCACGACCGACTGACGCTCGCCCAATCCGCGAAAAATCCGCATTTTTCAAAAATCTAAAAAATGTCCGCATTTTATTTGTATATATAGGATCGAGCCCAAATGTATTCAGTCACGATATTAATATAGGAAGAGATTATTAAAAAAATTTGAATCGATTGGAGCTAATTTCGCAGAAATAATCGTGGCCAACTGAATTTTTCTTTAAAAAAATCAGTTTTTGAGTTTTAAAATGCGTTGAATATTTTCATGTAAAACATATCCCTGAAAAGTTTTATTATGAAAAACGTATTATTTTAATGTTAAAATTTGATTTTAGCCTGTTAACTTCAATTCTAAGCATTTTCGAGTGTTCGTATCAAGAGGAAAAAGTTGTATTTTTTTGAGATCTATAACATTTCTATTTAACCTTTTTATGTAAAATGCTTAGAATTTGAGCTGTAGGCAAAAAACCGTGTTTCGAAAATCGAAGAAATGCCTGTATATTTTTTGTATGTACGGAATCGAGCCCAATTTTTGTTCTGTCACTTTCTTAACATAAGTAGAACTTACAAAAAAATTTGGATCGATCGGGACTTATCTGACTGAAATAAGCTTATTACAACAGACTTTAGTTAAAAATATCATGTAAAATTAAGCATAAAGAGCTCCCGTTTAAACAATTGCCTGGTAATCATGAAAGTAAAAATAAACATTTTTTGTATATATATACATAATAAGAGCTGCACTCATAAATTTTGCAGCCCGATTGGTCGAAAATTGGCTGAGATATCGCAGGTTACTATTTTTGTGATGATAAAACTATAAGGCATTCCCGCGTTATGGCTGTGCCTAAAAAATGCAAAATTTTAAAAACAAATATTACAAAAAGCGCAAAATCCACTAGGAGAAAGCAAAGTATGTCAAACCTTGATAGACGTTTTTTTTTTCATTGAAAAATACCGATTTTGAAAAATATCTACTCTGAAACTTTCAATTACTCAGAAATGAAAATTGCAATATACTTAAAAAATGTTTCAAATTCCTATTCATCTTGTATTTCCTGCTTCCTTAATAAGCTATACTCTTCTAAAAAGCGCTATTTATTCCGCGAATTCAGTTACAGCAGTAATTCTTTATCATTTTTGAGAAAGAACACCAGAGAATTTGTTTCCCTATCCGAGCTACTTATTAAGATTCGAGTTTCGCAATGTGTACGCGCGCGTGATGCAGCAGCAGCTAGCAGCAGCAGCAGCAGCAGCAGACTCTAATTTATGCGATTCATTTGCAGCTCGCGACGACAAAGAATTGGCTATATGGCTTCGCGACATTTATCAGGCTCTCTTTCTCTCTCTCGCATACGCAGCCTCTGCAATTATATATGAGGTGTCTCGCAATCTTAATTTTTAAATTGCGGCTCACGCGATCGCGCGTTTTCTTTCCTCGAATTTAGAGGAAGCACTTGTGCGCAGTGCTCCATAAACATGGTCGTATGCGGCCGGCGAGTAACCTGTTTTCGGGAGCTCGAGATTCTGCATAAAGCCGAAAGGGATACGTATACTAAACTCGTATGTAGATATCGCGCTGGGGAAATAAAATGAGACTGAGCCTCCAATTTATTCTCTCGCGGTCAGTATTTTACATCGACACCTTTGTAAAAGCGAGCGGGCATCCTGCAGCAGCAGAAGCAGCAGATTCTCTTTTCTCCGAGGCTCGCGCAATATCGTGGCTCTCGATTCCCGGCCGCATAAACACGGCATATCACCTACGCTGCCGCGGAGCGCCGCGATTGTAGAAAAATATATGTATATATGTATATATATATATATATATATATATATATATATATATAGAGAGAGAGAGAGAGAGAGGATTATAATTTCATTGTGCGCGCATCGGCTGCAATATTCCGCGCGACGAGCAAATAAACATTCCTCGGCCCTCTCGGATATTTCTACCTTTGTACGAATTTCTCGATCTTCCAGCAACGATATTCCAGCGTAAGTGTAGTCCCCGCGATGCATAATATCCAAAGATATGCCATCGTTTAATCCTCCGCTCTATAGGCGGATTCAAAAATCGCATATTATGCTGATTCCAGCTGCTCCTGCTGCTGCGGCGCATATCGCGTCGTCGCGAGTATAGACATGTGTGCAGCACCCACGAGGATCTCTCTCTCGATATAAATAAATATTAGGAGTGAAGAAAGGGAGGAGGTGGAGATCTCTGCGTGGCTCAGCAGTTTTTCTGTCTTTCCATCGAATAGAGAGAGAGAGAGAGCGAGACCGAGAGAGACAAGGGGAGAGGGAGAGCCGGAGGGGGAGAGAACTAAAAAAGATTATGTGCCTCTCCTGCGCCTTTTTTTTACTGCCTCGGTAATAATGCAGGTATCTGATTGAATTTGAAATATGGGGCTACGCGAGAGCTGCCATAGATTAGCATTCGATTCCGTTTTGTCTCATTTTTTTTCTTCTTTTTTTTGCGGAGGACCATTGACGCAGGCTCTTATACGCGGAAAGCCGTCGCGCGCGAAATTATTAATATTTTGCGGGTTACATACGTTGGTCAAAAGCGTCGAGATATTTGAGACGAGATAAGGCTCACGTGTTTATTGTATGCATATCAATTTTATGGAGGCGGCCGTTTATTTTAATTGAATGATATTCTCGCGTGCCTGACGAGCGTTTTCTGCAAACGACGACGCAAGGACACGCTATAAATTAATGAAAAATCTTACTGTACTATTAATACCTCTACTGCGGCTTATTTTAGATATATCCTTTGACAATTACGCTCAATTTTCGTAATTTCCAAGAAAATTGCATTTTAATACTTGCGCTTAAACATATATGATACTCCAAGTATTATTATACATTTATTTAAGCAGACATATTATGCAGCCATGGCATAATCGTATACATTCAGATTCGAGAATGTTTTATTCGCACCCTGCATTATGTAAAATCATAAAACTGTTCACTTAAGTAGTTATTTCATGATGAACTTGAATTAAGATTAACTTTACTTCGCATATGCATAAACACGAAAGCACGGCATATTTTTTTATGGTGCTCAAGGTTGTAAATAAAAATTGCAATAACACAAGTTTCATGTAAAAAGTTATCAGAGTTCAAAATTAATAAATTTAACAATAATTTGAAGATTTATTCAAGGGAATTTTTCTTTACCTTATACCCTTTCAAGAAATATAGAACAATAAATTTTTAATTCTAATTTAATTTTGAGTAGCTATCTATACGTATCTGATTTTGTACACGAATATGTCTATGTCTTTTATTTACTTTCTCCTTGATATGAATTTCAGTTAACTTTCAGTTAATTCAGTTAAAATTTTCATAAGATTTCCATGTAAGAACCAAATTATAGAACTTTTATAAAAACTTTATACAAAAATGAACCTATAAAAATGTTATAAGGTTATATTGAAGTCTCGCAAAATGTGCGAAATGAATTGCAAAACATTTATTGCAAGACTATTTCCAAGAGAAAAAATTAAAAAAAAATTTTCCTTTGTGTTTTTTCTGATGATTCGTATATGGAAACTTCATATTTCATTTTTCTTGCGTGCAGTTTATTTTTCGAGTAAAAACATAAGATGATTGTTTTTCAAATATAAATTAAAGCTCTTTTCTTCTACTTTCATTTTGATCAGTAATAATTTACATTTTATGACACCATTTTAGAAAAATGGTTGCAAAGGTACAAATTGTTCCGTTTGAAAACTCTAATTTTATTTTTAAATTTATTATCCTAAACCGCTATAATAGCTCACCGAACCAACTTCGATATTGATTCCTTTATAAATCGATAAGATCGATGTATACAACCAACTAACCGATGTTCCCCACCGATAACCGAAAAATTTCTCCTCGCACCCACGACGGTAAACTTAAAATTCTTCACAGCTCACGATCCCCCCGTCAATAGCGCGCCACGCGGATCAAGCGCGCCTCTCCGAGCGAAAGCTCATTAGAAAAATTCCTCGTGAATTCCCAAGGGTCTCCTCTCTCTCTTTCTTTCTCTCTCTCTGCTGCAGAGCACTGCTATTATACAAGTCGTATTACAAGCTTCCGGGGGTATGCGGGCACTCCAGCTCCGCTCTTGTAATTCATCTCTGTAAGAATCGGAAAAATGCCGAAAAGCAGAAGCCACTCCTGATTCCCGATGCATCTCTCTCGGCGTGCTGCTGCTGCTGCTACTGCTTCGGCGGCGATAAGATTAACGCAACTGCATTTTCCCCGCCGTGGCACGTATGCTCTGTGGACATAGAGGTGCAGGGAGCAGCAGCTCGAGCGCACAGACTACACGCGCTGACTATCGCAATACAAGACGCGCATTAGCCTAAGTACGCAGGCATGGTTTATTCATGCGCGCGCGGGAGGATGCGGTGCGGTGCGTGCAGCGTTGCTACACGTGTCGGCTGCCGGGCCCTTTTATTGAAACGCCTTATTAGCTCCTACGCGCTCTCTGCGTATAGCTCGAATACCCACGCGAGCTTCACCCTGTGCTTGTAGAGCTATGTATACAGCGCATACGCGTATGTATATTGTAAGTGCCGCGTGTACGCTTATGGCTCTCCAAGTATGTTTTTCTGTATTAATCTCTTTCTTTGACGCGGGACGACTGATGCGCGCTCGCGATACATTTTTCGTTGAGAGCCTGGCGCCACGGGACCCTTGACAACTCCTAGCGTCCCGCGCGTCTGGTTTCCTTCTTTATTTTTCCATGCCGCTTGCGTATATACTTATGCGCGACGTGATTCTCTCTTTTCTCCCTCCGGCGTGAGACAGTTTTCGAGCATCGGCGTTGCAACTACTTTTCGTCGCCCGTGTGATGCATCATTCCAATAATGCGTGCGCACCAGATCTACTGGAGCAGAAGCTGTCGGTTCGGTCTTTGAACCTGTCGCAATGCAGGGGAGTGTTATTCCCGGTATGACTACTCAGTGCATCGTCATTTTATCATTCGTGCAATGCGGTGGGAAATTTTTCTTCCTTCCCGTATAAATGTTTTATAAAAATCTGTTGGAATGTTTTTGTTTTCTTAACTCGTTATAATTCGTAAATGAAATTGCGATAAGAATCCTGAGAATATAGAAGATTATGTAATTGTTTGTAATATAAGCATTTGTTCATTTTATAGGGAATTGATTTGTCCATTACAACATTACTTTTTTTCAAATAAACTTAAGGAAACGATTCAAATTCCATTGGATCTTGGTTGGAATCCATTGGGCACGACATTGAATTGGTATTTAACTTTTTGAAATCTATAAATCATCTGCATCGATGCCATAGGCTAGAGTTTTACGACCTTTCTATGATTTTTTTCTTATAAGGACTAATTAAATTTTATTGAGTGCATGCACATCATACACATTATACGACTAACCATATGCGGTTTTTATCATAGTTACTAGGTAGAAGTAAAATTTAATAAAACTTTCCTACAAGTACATTAATATTTCCAGGAAAAAGGGTATTGCCAGCTCACTCTAATGCGTTAAAATACGATTCGAATTTTAGTAAGGTTTTAGTTTACTATATCGAAGAAGAAACCACATAATCATTACAGTTATATTTAAACTTACTTTTGAAAAGTGTGAGATTGCATTTCTCACGAGCAGTTAATTTTTCGAAAGATTAACAAAACTATAATGATACGGGAATCAAGTATCGTAATGCGTTGATGCCCAAAAGTTGATGTCGAAGGCACTCGTACTCGCATATAGCGCAGCACAGATTGAGCGAAACCTCGCAAAAGACTTGCAGCAACTGCCAATAACTATCGGCTGCAATTAGAAAGGAGGGAAGGAAGAAAGACGATCCCCAAACCACGAGACTGCACGATTCGCGCGCGCATTTCAATTTGTCGAAATCCCCTCCCGGCTCATTGGACCTGTGGCGCATAAAGCTCGGGAAAATATTAATTCGACTCTGCTCGCGGGGGCTCCTTCTCTCTGTTCTCTCTCGGCGCGAAAAAAGTGTCCCTGCTAATTGGGATATATCTGCGCGCGCAGCGCTCGCGAGAGCGAGACAGGGAGAGAAAGAGCGAGGCTGGTAAATTGATAACCCGAAGCTCGACAGGGTGCCCCGGCCGAAATCCTACACTCGGGCTTGTTTATCCCACACAGAGCTGCGCGCGTGGCTTTTATTTAGAGAGCGAGAGGCGCGCGTGCTAGCCGCTGGCGCCCCGCAGGCGTGGACGCGCGGCCGTTATTTGTTATTCTAATGCCACTCGTATTATACATTTGGCGTGGGCGCGAGGAACCGGACGGCCGCCACCGCGCCGAGCTCGCTCTCCAAGTGTGAAACGCGCTGTCGGAGCTGGATTCTCGGTAATTCTGGGAGATCCTTCTTTTTTACATCTCGCAACACGCAAGCCTCGCATCTCCGGGACAATAAAGCTCTCGGGCTCGCGTACTTACAGCTCTCTCGCGACTTGTACGACGTGCTGGTAGCTTTCGATAAATTCCATACTTTCTCGCGCGCGAGCCAGCTGCAGTGCGGGCGATAAAGTTGCCAACGATCCCGCAAGATCTCCTCTACGCTATACAGTGAAGCAACAATAACGCTATCGGAAATATGCAAAAAGCCGCGCGTATGTAGCGTGTATATACACGCCCGCGAAACCCGATTTAGCCCGGAGCATAATGATAAGCGGCGTTACGCGCGTTATTATTACCTTCGCGGGAGGCCGGAGGGAGAGAGAGAGAAAGAGAGAGCTTGTGAAAACTACGATTCGGCCGAGTTTATGCCGGCCGCCGTTACGGCTTATAAACTAATCGTAAAGCTAGATATATAATACGCGCGCGCATCGGAGTATCGCAGAGAGTTAAAAATAAGACTTTCTTGCTATATGCGCGCATGTATACAATAACGAGCGCGCGCGAAGACGACTCTGCGAACAAACGAACGCGCTGCAGCACACGGAATAACGTCCCTTCCCTCTAATGCCTCCAATCGACGTTATACGCGCGATCGAGCTTGGGAACGACGACGCGGACGTTCTCGAGCGTAATTGAGCCCCTATACACTGTACAGCAGCAGTATAGCTAGAGCGACTTCCTCCTCGGCTGTATATACACTCCGCTCGCGGCTAAAAGAAAGCGTCGCTCCACGGCGCATCGCACATCCCTCCCCGCATTGCCGCGCGACGCTGCTACGCGTGTATATATACGGGGGGAGGAATAAAAGGAGAAAAGGCGCGTCGTCGTCGTTTTTTTTTTTTTTTTTGTTCTCTTTTACGCAAACGAGGGAACGCCGCGCGCTGCGACGAGGGACTCGAGATTTATCATGGCTCTTCGCGCGCTGGGCTTATAATGTCTTTATAGCCCGCTTCGTTTAGTCGCGCGTCCTTGTATTTTATATCGAGCTTTCGATTGGCGCGACACATTCCTCCTTTCCTTTTCTCTCGGTCGCGCGCGCGCCGAGCTCCTTCCCTCGGACGGGAGCTTATGAATTATTGGACTGCCGGGCGATGACGACGTTGCGGGGAAAATGCGAGCGAGCGAGGGAGAGGGAGAGAGAGAGGATTTCGCCGAGGCGATCTCCGCTTCTTTTGTGGATTTTTGCGGGCACACGTATATGTAGAAGCTCGTTATTTAGTGCGTGGGCGGAGCTGATTTATCTCGAGATGAGTTTCAAAATATTTACGGGCTTTTGTTGGCGTTGCGAATGTAAGTGAGTACTTTGAGACGCGCATGAAGTAGCGGAAGTCCCTCGCGTCGGCGCAGAGCTCCTGCGCGGTATTGTCAATTCTCATTTTTTCACGTATATGTTTTGTAGATCGAGCTACTATTATCGCGCGATTTTTCTATTTTTGCTATTGTTATTGTCTTGTTTCGTAATATCACTCAGAGTACAAGTGAATTTTGAAAACAAGTTATTCGAGAATTCCGGAATAATAACTGACGTTATATATAATAACGACTACAAGTAATTACGTATTTCTTGTAGTTTTCGAAGCTATGCCCTGCTCGAAGGAAAATTGTCTCCAAGTATAAGCGCGAGACGTCGATAAGCATATACTCGGATCCTCTCTTTCTATCCCTCGACTTTTTCTCTATAGCGCTCTCTGCAGAGGAGCAGCGCAAGAGAGGCAGCTTTCTTCTTGTTCTTCGATCTTCTCCTTTTTTTTCCTCCCCGGCATCTCGCCGCGCGCCACTCTGTACTTACAGAGTAGCTGCAATGACGCGAGAGAGACTCGCTCTAATCGAAATTAGTTTTTTAATTGGGGCACGACTTATTTAGTCGTTAGCCGAGGGTAGCCAGAGAAAGAGAGAGAGAGAGGGAGGGAGAGAGAGAGAGAGAGAGAGCTTTTTTACGCGCGCGTGTATTGCGCGTCTTGAATACCGAAGTAGCTCTGCGGAGCTTTCGCTCGTTCGCCTAACGATGATTGGCTCATTAAGGAATCGACTGGAAATTCCGTGGACGCTTTATCGTCCGCGAGCTAATTTCTTCTTTATTCAAACGAGCTGCTTCTACTGTATTGCACTTTTTTCTCTCTCTCTCTCTCTCTCTCCGTCTTGGCGCTGCACAGACTTGCGAGAGTATTTCTTTCTGTATTATGCGATGCATCGAGGGAGAATTGGAGCTGAAAATGGATTGGTTGGCGCAGCGCGTAATATATCGAAAGATTCGCTTTGATTGGCTATGGGAAGAGGTCGTTGAGGCTCAGAGCATATATATGTATCAACATTTTTTTATGATTGAAAGTTAAAGTTGTATGAAAATTATGATTGAAAGTTAAGGTTGTATGAAAGTATTCTATATTTAACACAGAATGATTAATAAGAATGTAAAAGAAAATTTAAAGAAATCCTAAATTCAAATATACGGATAGTTATATATATTTTAATCGCTTCTTCTCTTTTTATTGATATGGGCTCTGAAAAGAGAATCTATAAATAAATTGCAAGATTAGATGTACATCGTGTATATGGCATTATAATTTTTAATGACAGATTATTTTGTTATATATTTGATGACAGAATTTTTGTCAATACTCGAAAAATAAATAAGTAAACTATAGTACAGTCTAAAAATTTATTGGGGCATTTTCGTAAACTAGAGATTATTCTAAAAAGTCTATTTTTGATTATTTTTTATGAAGTGTACAAGTCCAAAGGTTCATGCAATAGAAGAAATTGATATCTGAGTAGACTCAAGATTCGTTCCTGACAATGATTTCGTGAACATAAACAATTTTGGAGCTTATTTTCGTAAACCATAGAGGAAAATGAAAAATCCTGAATATAATAATAATTCATCGTAAAAGACACTTTTTTCCCTCATTTTTTTAAAGGATAATATCATTGCAGAGTAAATCTAATCCACAGTAAATCATCAACTCAAAAAGGCCACGCCATTTTCTGTTGCGAAGTCGAAATTCATGATTATCCAATATCCATGCACTGGGGGTATAGCCCATGCAAAGTGACTCTCTCCTATATTATAAGCATAATGAAGATATCAACTAGATACGGAGATTCTCTTCTGTTTCAAAATGTACATAAGCTCACGCTAAGCTTGACATTATAATATCAGAACACCAAGATCGCGCGCAGTGTAAATTCCCAATTTTCAAAACTGCAATGCTCGCACTTTCTCTTGCATTAAACGACAGCATTCATATATAATATTGTTTAGCCAGACACACAGACAGACACTTTACAAAGGAATGTCATATTATAGTAGTCGCGCAATAAACGTGTCCCGGGATGAAGACGGCACGTATAGCGGTATATATGATTCTGCGCTGGAATCTCGGCTGGAATACATCCCCGCCGGTGATATGTATGTATAAGTGCATCCTATGTACGTCTGCATCTTTATACATATGTATCCGTACGTATACGTTTGAGCGGCAATTGCGGCGGCGGCGGTCCAGTCGGATAATTCAGCGATTATCGCGCGACACAAGAAGTCGAGTACAAAGGCGATCGCCGCCGCTGAAACGCTCGTTTTTCACGTCTCTCCGCCGCTTCGCGCACCGGGAGAGAGAGAGAAAGAGCCGCGGGAAAAACGCAAGAGTTGCACGAGAGAGAGAGAGAGAGAGAGAGAGAGAGTAGCAGCACTCCTCGTAATCGCAGCGAGAAATCAAAGAGCTCCGAGCCGCGCGCGCGAATGAATAAATTCCTCGCTCTCGCCGTTTTTATTCGCGCTTGCAATTTGCAGGCAATTAAGGTCTTCCGAAGAGGAGTAGGGAAGAGGAGGGGGGAGAGGATGTCCGATGGCTGGGAGGCACGTGGATCCTCTCGATAATTATCTTTGGTGTTTTTCGTCCTTTTTCCTCTCGACTGGCTCTCTCTCTCTCTTTCCGATATGAATGTATACAGTGAGGTGAGAGAGAGAGAGAGATAGATGCACCACTGCTATTTTTAGCCCCAGTCAGGCGCGCGCGGCGATTCCAGGGAAATCCGAGACTGCTGGGCAGCAGCAGCAGGGAAAAAGAAAAAGAAAAAGAAAAAGAAAAAGAAAAAGAGAGGAGAAAAGGGAATGGTCGCGGACGAGGAGAGGCGAACAAAGCGTGTAAGATGGCGCGCATCCACGGAAGACTAGCCTCGTTTCGGGTGAGAGAGAGAGAGAGAGAGAGAGAGAGAGGGTGGAATGGAAGTAGCTAAACGAGGGCTTCCGCCCTGCCTTCTTTCCTCCCTCGGCGGCGGCGGACGGCGTCTTTATATACACCGGCGGTGGTGGCAGCGGCAGCGGCGGCGGCGGCGGCGGGCGGGCGCGCCCCTCTGCTTGTTTGTTCGCTCGATAAAACAATTGCCGGGGGGATAATCGGCATTATTTACGCCGGATTCACTAGAGGAGAGATTTCAGCCCCGGGGATTTACTTTCTATACGCGCGCATGTGTGCGTGTATATACGTGTATGCGCGTCGAGGGCTAACTGCGTTACTTCTACTCATTTATATATCTTATTTCTTTTCTTTTTCAGCTCCACATTCCTCGACTCTCAGCGTTATATGTATTATTTCGCTGAGGTATTCCACGGCAATATACATATAGGCATAGCGAGACACGCGAGGCAGCTCGTATGCATTCATGTCTGCGGTGTCATCTGTTTACACATACGTGTATATGTATATACTTACAGACACAGACGGCGCGTCCGCTGCGAAACGACAGCCGGTGCCGCGTCAATTTCGCCGCTGCACGTATATAGTGTACGGCCACAAGCTTTTTTCTCTCTTCGCCGCCGACGCGCTGCAAAGCTCACCTGCTGCCGCCGCCGCTGCTGCTGCTGCTGCTGCATTCGCGCAGAAAATAGCTGGGGCTGTATATATATAGAGAAAGAGAGAGAGAGAGAGAGACAGACGCGGAAAGAAGAAACGAAATATCTCTCGACCAAGTCGGTCCAACACACGCGGGCTTATCCCCTCCTCGGCCAAAGTGGCCCCAATTAGATACGTCACGGGATTTCGACGTCGAGCCAAGTCGTCGCTGCGAATTCGTCCCTCGGGAGTAGTCGGAGCTGTGTACTACACGGAAAACTCGGTGGGGAGGAAGCGGATAGGTTTGTGTGTACGCTGTACACTGTAGAGCACGTACGTGTGTGTTATATATAAACATGCTGTGTAAAAGTGTGGCGCGCGCTCCTCTCGTGCGTAAAAACGACGATAGGCGCGCTCCTTGGGCTTAATTTCTTATTCTATCAGGGAGCCTCTTGGCAAGCTCGCGCACCGAGGCTCCTGCAGGAGCTTCCGAGCCGATTTATGGATGTGCCCGCGCGCTTTCTTTCCTCCTTTTTTTCTTGCCCGCCCAGCGCCGCGCACGCTCGAGCTCCGAAGGGATTTACTCGGGGCATTTATTCGGCGATTAATTCTTTCGGAGAGCTCGAGGAGGAGGAGAGGGGGGGGCGAAGAGGAGGACATCGAGGTCCGGGTATGTTTTAATTAAAAAATATACCGAAGGACTGAGAAGGCCCGATTAGGTAAACGCTTTCCCCCCAAGATTTGTCGTCGAGAGGGGACTTTTGGACTATATATATATAAGACTTGTAAAAAGACTTACAAGTCTTTTTCTCAATTTTCTCCCCTGGCTTAGACTACACACTGATCCTCGCAGAGAGTATCAATTATTAAGCGTCTGCGACAGAATTCGACACTTTGTTCTTCTTGCCGCTGAATTGATTTCGGTTACTTAGTTTTAAATAATAATTATATGGTATTGGTAGAGAATACTCGTAATTACTGTCCATTTCATTCTTAAATTCGCTGAATAATTAATGGGACAAGGAATATTTTATAAAGACTGTTAATTTTTTATTAAAATAATATTTCTGAACTAAATAATCATTTCAATATATTTTCCTTAAAATAAAAACAATTTTCTCGCGAAACTCTCATAAAGATTAAAATAATTGAATTTAGAAAATTAGATGTAACCGTTCACTGCGGTTAACAGCTGTAATTAATTGCAATACACCGGAACTATTTTGAAAATCGCAGATAACCATTACGTCAATCAAGCCAAACTCTTTAAGTTTCTTAATAAAAAAAGCTTTAATCGCTGTGAAACTCGTGGAAACGTTCTATGACATCCCCATTACATTCGTATAAAATCGTTAAACTTCTTTCAATATTACTATACAGTATAGGCGTTGACTGATCGAATCAACGCGAGAAATTCATAAAAGCGAATAGCTAAGGTATACGATAGCAACGCTTTCCACTCTCAACGGGAGACAGAAAGAAAAGTCGTTTCGTACACTTTCGCGAGAGTCGAATCAAGCAACTCGACCGTTACATAGCGTCAGTCAGTCATCTTCAATATTTCCCGTAACTAAGTCGTCGCGCCGAGCGCAAGTGAATGCGCGCGAATTTTTCAAGCCGCGTTCCCGCACGCGCGCGAGATATAGCGCATAATTTATTCAGGCCGAAGGTCTGGCATCATTGCCGACGCTGTTGCGGGCGCATGCATAATGAAAAAACCCACAGACATTCGTCACACACACACACACACACACACACGGCGCTCGCGCGAGAGACTCGCGCACACAATGCGTATATACAGCCGCCCGTGTGTGTATATTTCTTCATCGATCCGTTCTGTATACACACGTGCGTCGCCCGTCGCATTATTATGCATGTATAGAGCGATAAAAAAAAAAGCGAGATCGATTGTTATACATTATAAGCGCGTGTTATATGGTAGTCTATTTGTACGAACTCTCGTCGCTTACACACCTAATCGCGTCGATATATACAGTCAGCTCTTTCTCTCTCTCTACGTCTCTCTGTACTCGGCGAAGAATAATAATATAACAAGAGACACGACGACTCGAGGCAGCGGAGCATCAGATCGTCGTCAAGTCGGAGCGAGAGTGAGAGCGGGATAGATACGCGGCGGTAGATTAGGCCTCGCCTCGAGCGTGAAAATCTGCGAAAGTCAAGAGAGATATAGAGCAAGCGAGAGAGAGAGAGAGAGAGAGAGAGAGAGGACGGAGGCATCTCTCCCCGAGCCCATTACTTTGGGAGATTACGGGGCTAAAGTGACTGGCTGGCTGCCGTGGGGTTGTCGCAATTAGGGTGGGTTTACACGAGGGGCGGGCTGCTGCCGCTGCCGCTGCTGCTGCTTCCCGCGGGACGGAATAAGCGCTCTCCTCCTGTATATAGCTCTATACTCTGAGAGAAAGAGAGAGACTGGCTTCGTTGCAGAATGTGTAGGGTGAGCGCGCTTATACCTATACTTTTGCACGTGTATAGAGAGAAAGAAAAATGGTTGCTGGATATGGATATATATATATACACCTCTGCTTTGATATAGACAATTTTATTATATATAAGCGTGGAGGAGGATACCGAAGGCCCTTATAATACCGCGGATAATAAAGACAGATTGCCTCGTAAAAATATTAGTTCGATTCGCTCGACACGAGTGCTGCTATACGCGGATTGTATATACATGTCTGTAGAGATATACACAATGCGATGATCGTCATACATCTATATTGCGCGAGCTATTATAGACGATTTTCGCAGTATTCCATGGATATATGCAGATCGCTTATGTTCGACAGAGAGAATGAGATTATTATACGGTTTGCCGGTGAGACGTATATTCGAGATAATAAAGTACTGCGGTTATGCGTACGAGGTTATACTCGTGCGGATGCCCTGCGAGCTTCTATAAAGAAATTATGATGGGCATCGCATATTTCATGCGGGCTCTTCAATAAATATTAACTTTGATATATTTTATATAAATTTTATTTCTACATTTTTTTATAAACTAATTAAAGACTGAAATAAATATTTGAATTGACCAGCTATGCATGTCAAATTTTATTTTTTTATTATCTTTCCAAAACGTACGAATGACTCTAATAATTTTAGAAAATATAACGTGTATAGACATTTGATAAATTATATATACATATATGTTTTGTTTATTTTACAATATACAAATTAAATGCGAATATTAAATTGACAGCAAAAAAGCTTGATTGTGATAAGCGCGTAAATGCCATGAATATCTGAAAAAAGTTTTTAGGCAGAGACGAACTTCAAAATAAGAAAACCTCTACAAATTATTCTCTTTTTTAAACTCACATAGACGTACATTTCGCACAATCATAAGAAAAAGAACTAATGAGTTTCTCAGACTTTTACTTAGAATTTTACTTAATATTATTAATGAACATATTTTCCTAATTCACATCAGTAAAGCGCTCGTGTGTTTTCGTAACCGGAAAAAAAACTCGCTATAGCAACCGCGAGAATATAAGAACGAGGTATACCTATATACAGATGCACACAGCAGACACAGCGCACACTCAACGAAAGCTGCCGAGATTTCCCTGCGCGCATACAACAACACGGTCTCTCCTCGGTAGATTAGCGCGGCGAGAAGAGTATATAAGCGCGAGACTCGGCTGGCGCAGCCTGCGCGGCAGTATAATGAGAAAATCTGCCGAGCGGTTTTGTGCGCGCGCGGCTTAGCTCTCCCGCGCGTAATTAAACGCTTTTTCCCTCGCGCTCTCGCGCGCAGCATATCGGGCCTTCGGAATAAGAAAAAAGCAGGCTCGGTGTCTTCGCGCGCATCGAGATAAGACGAAAACGCCGCGCGCATAAAACTCTCTCACACGTAGGTACATATAGTACGTACTTGTACACATATAGCAATGTACCCCGCGCGCGCGTTCTCATTTGAAATGGTAATGGGCAAGTTCCAACATCCTCGTCATTACGATTCCCCAAACGAATTCCCACTCAATCGAGGAACAACATTATTTGCCCGTGCGCGAAAAAAGTCGCGGGGCGAGCTCGGTTATATGTTGGAAGAAAGAGAGAGAGAGAGAGAGAGAGAGAGAGAGAGAGAGAGAGAGAGAGGAGCGAATAATAAAGAAAAAAAAGGATGCGAGAAAAGAAAGCTGGCGTATACCGTGTACGTGCAGATGGAGAGAAGGACCGCACAGCGCACAACAAAGGGAGAAAGAATCAACGCGATCGGCAAGTCAGACAGGAAGGGGAGGAGAGCGCTGCGCCGGGTATATAGGTGTATCAACAATTCAACATGTATAATACAGTTCCGCTGTACATACGCATGTGTGTACGCCATATATAGTTAGTATATATAGTAGCAGCAGCAGCAGCAGCCGCCACCTCCTCCTTCTCGTCACAATGGGGATTGATATACATATTTGGCTCTCTCTCTCTTTCTCTCGCTATAGGGGTATATGTACACAAGATACATACATACCACGGCTGCAGGCGTGTCACTCACTCACTAAGTCAGTCAGTTAGAGGCTGCGGCAGAGCGTTGAAGGAGGGTGCATGCGTAATGAGAGTGCGCCGAGCGAGCGCCATTCCTTCTCCTCCTCCTCCTCCTCCTCCTCCTTCTTCTGCCCCTCGATCTCTCCTCTCTTTTTGCCGCGCTTCTTTTTACTCGTCGCGCGCGCGCTACTCCGCCGCTCGCTGCGCCCGCAGCTTTCCGCGAATCATCCCTCGCCACGCGCAAACTCCATATTATACTCTGTCTCTCTCTCTCTCTCTCTCCTCGCGCCGTATATTTATCCAGCGCAGAGTCCGCTTTTTCATATGCTAATATAGGAACGCGCGCGATAGGCGTCGCGCGCGATGACTCGTTGCGTGGCGCGCCGTCTGTCAACGTAGTGCGACGAGCTATATAGCATGTGAACATATAGGTATATCTATACGGATCGAGAAATAGAGGGAGAGAGAGCAAGCGGAAAAAGTGCGTCGCGTCAATAAGACAGTATTATAGTACACCCCCAAACAAGCGCGTCGACTTATTGCCGTACTGTACGTGCGGACGAACCGTCGGATCCGAGAGAGCTACGGATTCCCCGAGTAAATAACTCTTAATCCGACCGCAGCATCGGAGCAGCCGTGACACTATACTATATACGCTCGACGTTTCGAGCATCGGGTACACGTGAGCGCGCGCGCCGAAAACGACACTCGCTTTATTGATAGTTTGCTTTTCTCCCGCGCGCGCACCCGGTCGATTAGCATAAGCGCTATGCGCCGCGCACGGGGAGTGTGTACGCGCGCGGCTCTATTGTTGCGGCGAGAGAGAGAGAGAGAGAGAGAGAGAGAGAGAGAGAGAGAGAGGACAAGCGATGTCCGTAATCGGATTAGAGATGAGAGACAGACTCTCTCGTCGGGGGTGTAAAATGCAGATGAAAGGGATGCGCCCGACGCTTATGGCCCGGCAAGCTGTTTCTCTCAGCCTTGCCTCATATATTGCTCAACTATACGCATATTATACGTATATACAGCTCTCGTGTCTTATTAATCTATTTGTCTTTGCAGCCGCTGCGAACAAATAACGCAGTAGCGCCTGCTCAGTCTCTCTCTCTCTCTCTCTCTCTCTCTCTGCAAATAAACGCGCGATGAGCGAAAAGATTTAGGGCAGCGCCGAGGGGTGCTCGACGCTCCTATATATACATACTTTTTGACTTTTTAATCCGATTCTCTATACAGAACGTATAACTTTGTGAAAACGCTTTTTATTCTAAGCGTTCAACGAGTTGATAATTAATCGCTGTACTGAGAAACGTGCTTAATGTGACACAATATATATCATAGGAATCACTTGCTAGAGTCTTGTGCTCTGAACGAACATCTGAAGAAAATGATTTCGGAAAACGTTTCAAAAATGTCAGTTCAAAAATGTAGTCTAAACTTTCTCACAGCGTTGAACAAGATGTCATTGAAAATACCATCGGAAACTTTGTTACAGCGCAACTTAGATACATATCGCGTTATTTCTACAATGTTTTTCTCAACCACTATTTGTCACGAGAACGCATCAAGTTTAACTTTTTTTTACACCCAAACTCACATGCGCACTCGCTTTAGATATGAAAAAAAAAGAAAATAAGTGAAACTTGGTGGCACAGCCAATATGTATTCCGTAAAAAGCATCGACGATATATGCTCGCACCCCTCGCTCGTCTTTACAATTTCCTTTCCGAGCACGGCCGCAGCAGCACATGTGCCCTCGACGGCGGCCGAAGAAGAAGAAGACAACGACGACGAGGACGAAGAAGAAGAAGAAGCGGCAGCAGCAGCAATATCTGTCCTATCGCAGATCTCGGAGATCGCACAGACGTTTTGTGCAAACGAGGTGGGCGGCCTGCTGAGTGTATATACACGTATATATACAGGCGTATAGATATATACACAGAGAGCTGTACAGGAGAGCCCGAGAGAGCTCGAGAGGGGGAAGACGGGGATTTCGTCGGACGCGCGCGAGAGGAATAATGCATTTGGAGCGAGAGAGAGAGAGATATGAGAGAGAAAGAGAGAGACGTAGCTGGAAACTCGGGAGGAATAAAAAGAGGCTGAGAGAGAGAGCCTCCTGTCTACTACTCTGCTGTCTCTCCTCGCCCTTGCACGAGAGAAAAAGAGAGAGAGAGAGAGCCTAAGCTGCTGACGTTATTTTACAGCGCGCGCGTCTTTCGCGACTCGTCAACTCCGATCGATAAGGCTACTCTCCCGTTTTTTTCACACTTGAAAAATTTCAGTTTTTTTCTTCTTCGGCCGTTTGTGTACTGCATTAATCATTATATTTTCTGCGAGTTTTCAAATATTTCTCGGTGATCTCCCAAGTTTTCGTATATGCACCCAACTGTACATTTGCATATAGTGCACCGCCACCGCACACTCGAAGATAAGAGAAACGAAAGCAAAGATAAATAAATTCTCGCGTCTTGAGTGAGCTCGGCGAGTGGATACCATCGCCATCTTTTGAGTCGGCGCTGCAGGAATAGCTGAGCTCTACGGGTAAAATCCTACCGCTAACCGTGATAGCATACGTAATAATAATCACGATTCATGTTTATTTGCAAAAAAAAAAGAGAAGAACTCTCGAGGATCTCGTGTACGCTTTAAGGCGTGCATTGTTTAAATTTGAAAAAATCGATAGCGCCAGACAGTGTATGTGTACACTGAAAGCCGAAAGTACACGTTCCGCGTGAAGAAAAGCGCACAGCAAGAGTTGATGCGCTATTGTGACAGGCTGACAAAGCCGGTGATACATATATATAGAAAGCAGTCTATACAATGTACTTAACGACGTTGACGTTCCATGCATATACACACCGCCGTGTGTGTCGCACGAAAATGAGAGAGAAGAGTCGTCGCGAGCCCCTCTCGCCCCAGTTCTCTCGGACGAACGTGAAAATTCGTTAAAAATGAAGTTTAAACGAGCCATTGTTGCCTCCACGAGAGCAATATATATCCCCGAAGCGCCGATATCGCTTAATACCCATGAAAAGCTCTGATGTCTCTCGTGGCGAGCGCGCGCGCGCGCGTGACATTATCTCGCGCAGCGGGTACGTCCCCGAAAATCACACGCATCTCAACGCGGCCGACACGCCTCTAATACGCATAATAGCCCATAGTCAGATCACCCGATGGTGTACCACACACCAGGTGAAAAAAGAAAAATGGAAAAATACCAGGGAGATACTGGAGGGAGAGAAACGAGCAAGGCGCATCTCGCGCCCATTTCCCCGAATTCGTGCGCGTATATATGAGAGGCGCGCATATAATGCCGTATGTATCTCTGCAGCCCCGCGCGTGTGAGTCGTAAACGCCGCGGGGATGTCTATAATGTTACGCGTACATATACAGTCGCGTCGCATTCAACACGTGATGAGTGTGTGTATGCGTGGCCGTGTGTGTGCGGTGTGTGTCCGCGCGGGCCCTCCTTCGACAACGAGTGTAATACATTGAGTATAGGAGGCAGAAGATCATTACAACAACGAGCAAGAGAGAGAGAGAAAGAGAGAGAGAGACGGCGATAATTTTGATGAATACCGGGTCATCTCGGGTATATAGACGACGATCTGCCTTTTACTGTACCTATCGCGCGCGTGTGAGTCTGTCTGTGTGTGTGTATGATCACGCGTGAAGCTCGGGCCCACTCGACAAAAAGAATGTTGGTTTTAGCGTGTGTGTATCTGTGCGTGTGTGAGCGAGTGTCTATAAGGGGCCCGATGTTTGTTATTTTCGATGAAGTATAATGGGATGGCTCGTCGGGTGTTGATGCATAGCACGTAGCGGGGTGCCCTACAGAGAGCGAGAGAGAGAGAGAGAGAGAGAGAGAGAGAGAGAGAGATACGGTGAGCGTGGAGAGGTTAGGAAGGAGGGGTGGGGGGAGCCGAGCATTTCAAATAAGCAGGGGAACCCCCGTAGACCTACGGGCCCAGCTACGCGTCCATCACGCGTCACAGTTTTATGTATTTAGACGTATCCTCCATGTATCCTCATTTCTCTTCTTCCTCGCGAGAGAGCGAGGATGATTTCAGGGAGAGAGAGAGAGAGAGAGAGAGAGAGAGAGAGAGAGAGAGAGAGAGAAAGCATACGCCTCCTTTTTTCATTATCCTTTTTATCTGGTATTTACATATAGTGTCCGCGCGCGCCTATTTTATCTCTCTCTCTCTCTCTCTCTCTCTCTCTCCCCTCTCTCTAGGCGAAAGGCATATTTTAATCTCCAGGTGGATGTGATGGCACGTCCTTATGTTTCTTTCTGGCTCGCTGGTGATTTTAATTTCGAGATTAATCCGCGCGCAGAGAGAGAGAGAGAGATTCTCGATGCTATCGAGAACGTGTTCAATCAGATTTTTACGAGCAGAAAGGAATTCCGAGCGGCGTGCGATGCTATGCGCGCATCAATTAAGCTTTTATCGTTTCAACGTCTTCGCGCTGATTTGGAGCGCGCGTACGCTGCGTTAATGCGTGCATGTGCGCACCATAGGAACTATTAAACAGATGAAAAGGCATCCTAATGAAGGCTGGACGAAGGAACGCTTACTCCGTTTCTCGTATCGAGATGGTGTTCTCTCGTCTAATGGTTGTTTGACAGATGATGGCAGGTTAAACAGCGCCGCATTAAAACGCTTCCACGGAATCGTTCATTAAAAGCTTTTCGAAAAATCCCGTAGAAACCGATCCGAAGATGGTAGTGCACCACTATTTTGTACTTATAGAATACAAGTTGATGATTCTTTGAATTATGCTCGTGGGGAAACCCATGTCCTGTATACTATATACAACATCATCAATTTAAGAGCTCTTTTCTCGAAATTTAACACTAAATTAATTGCGTACACAGCAACATGTAGATATACAAAGCAGCATGGAATTAAGCATTAAATCAATTTTACACTTATCGCTAAGCTCCCCGTATAGAAGTCCAAGAGTCTAAGGCGTTTCTGTTGAATATTATACAAATATTATACTCTTTGCTTGTTGTTCTACGAATTAATACTGGTCGCGCCATCTCTTGTATATATATGATTTTGTACATCGAGACAAGCGCGACTCCAAAAACGCGAATACGCGAGTATGTAAACACACATACAGGGTGTCCAAAAAGTATCGAAACACGCCTATAAAGTTTTCAGAGAACATATTTTTGACCTGGGTCAAGGTCATTTCCGTAGTAACTTTTGACGCTCGATCTAATGGTGACCTTGGATTTGACCGTGGACCTTGCCATCAATGTCATTTCAAGGTCACTATGATTTTTTTAAATGGGAACACCCTATTTTGACATCGGCAATCGAAAGAGCGGAAAATTTTACGTTCAGATATGTATTAAGGTCCAAGGTCAAGGTCACCTGTGAAGGTCGTAGCAAGGTCAAAGGCCCTAAAAACCCACTTTATGAACTAAAACTTTTTTTTGTTACATTTAAATGAATTGTGTATTTTGACCTTAACCGGGCTTTATTAAGTCCTTCATTGTGCCAAACTGAAATTCGATCCAAAACTCCTACTCCGCGACCCCGAAAACCCCCCTAAATAAATTAAAACTTATTTTTTTGATGCATTGAAAAAAATTATTTATTTGAGCCTTAACCGGGCCTCATGAAGTCCTTTATAGTGCTAAACTAAAAACCAACTCAAAATCCGTACTTAGCGACCCTGAAAAGCCCTTGAACAAATTAAGACTCATTTTTTGTTACATTTAAATAAATTGTTTATTTGGGCGTTAACCAGTCTTCATTAAGTTTTTAATAATACCCAATCTAAATGTGAACTCTTAATTAGTTCTCAGCGACCCCATAATCGTTTGAATAAACAGAAACATACATATTTTATGGTAATGTTCAAAAAGTTTTAAAACTTAACGCCAACGTTGCAGTACTGAACCAGACCTCTAGATGGCTACATTCGGTAAATCGCGATCTCACACTAAAAAAAGCACCTTAAAAACATAAGTTACCAAGCAAATTATATTGCCCACTTATTTTAAAACTACAAATGTTTACTTCGAAATCTTAAATAAGTATAGTGGTTGTAAAATCTATTTCTTTAAATTGATATTTAAGTATTCATAGTTTGATCAACAATAAAATCTGTTCATACCTAATTGAAAATGCAACATCTTACGAAAAGAGAAAGGATTACACTTCTCATGATGAGAGGCTGGGGTGCCGCAGTGCAACCTTACCGCACAGTGATTAATCTTTTTAATGAGACTTTTAGAGCTGATAGAACTGGGATTGTCATTTCAACTGCAAGGAACCTTGTTACAAAGTTTGAACAAACCGGCACAATCGACGATAGGCCAAAATCAGGAAAAACAAAGTCAGCAACAAACGATGATACTTCCCTGGATGTTTTGTTATCATTCATTGAGGATCCACATAGTTCCACCCGTAGAATTTCACAACAGCACAATATAAGTAAGTCATCTGTTCATAACATACTAAAATATGCTAACTTTCATCCATTCAAAGTCACACTGATTCACAAACTTAATGAAGATGACTTTGATCGTCGCGTTGAATTTTGTGATGACATGATGACACGTATAGTGCAAAATCCTAACTTCCCATCAAATATTGTTTTTTCAGATGAGGCGACATTTCAACTTGACGGAACCTGCAATAGACACAATTGTAGATATTGGGCAGAAACAAACCCACATTGGGCACGAGAAGATAAATCACAATACCCAGAAAAATTAAACGTATGGGCAGGCATATTCAATAACAGAATCGTAGGTCCGTTTTTTATTGATGGCAACTTAAATGCTGAAAACTATGAAGAAATGCTACGCAATCAAATCGTGCCTGCGATAAGAAGAATAGCAGGAGACAACTTTATGAACACATGGTTGCAACAAGACGGCGCACCAGCTCATTATGCACGTGATGTTCGCAATCTTTTAGATGCAGTGTTTGTTAATCGGTGGATAGGACGAAGGGGCACAATTGAATGGCCAGCCAGATCACCTGATTTGACACCTCTTGATTATTTTTACTGGGGCTATTTAAAAGATCGAGTATACAAAACAAAGCCCACAAATTTAGTCGAGCTACGAGAGAGGATTGAATTAGAATCAGCAAATATTAGTCCTGAAGCGATAGAAAATGTTGTTAATGCTTTTTACCATCGATTAGCTTACTGTCAAGAAGTGAATGGTGAACAATTCGAGCATTTACGCTAAATATTTAAAGTGAGAGGCAAGGGGACTCACGTAAAACAAGCACCCCATCGTGAGAGGCAAGGGGACTTACGTAAAACAAGCACCCCATCGTGAGAGGCAAGGGGACTCACGTTAATCAAGCACCCCAAAGGGAACATTATCCTATTACGTCCACGTCGTTGTTCCTGGGTAACGCTAAACATAGGTCATCTACCTTTCTTCTGACTGCTAATTCTGCAAGAATTCCCTGCAAATACAATTTGACCTTGCTACGACCTTCACAGGTGACCTTGACCTTGGACCTTAATACATATCTGAACGTAAAATTTTCCGCTCTTTCGTTTGCCGATGTCAAAATAGGGTGTTCCCATTTAAACAAATCATAGTGACTTTGAAATGACCTTGATGGCAAGGTCCAAGGTCAAATCCAAGGTCACCATTAGATCGACCGTCAAAAGTTACTACGGAAATGACCTTGACCCAGGTCAAAAATATGTTCTCTGAAAACTTTTTAGGCGTGTTTCGATACTTTTTGGACACCCTGTATATAGATATACACTATAGAGAAGAGCGCTCGTATATACTGTACTCGCGCTCATTCTCTCGCTTGTAAGTCTCGGAAGGAGACAGTCGTGTCCGACGACACATCACACATTACAATAAAGTTACTTATTATTAATAAATAACCTCACTAATTTTCCACCACTCCAACATGGTAGCAGAGCGTGGTTTGAAAATTTTTATGCCGTATTGTGACTTTTTTTTAAAAAAATGCAGTAAGACATATTAAAATGTGCTAGTGAGGTGTGAGAGCCACGTGGAAAATACAAAAGTGTTCCAGTGAAAAATAATTGAACTGAGAAGAGTTCAAAAAGAAATATAAGTGAAAACAACAAATAAAAGTAGTCTAGAAGAGACTGATAAAAACATTTCTGTCAAAAATTGAAGAAAAAAGTGTGATGCGAAGAGATTACGGTCGGCACACATAAAACGTGTTCAAGTGATGTGATAGAGCACATGGAAAATTTTATGAATTTGCACAAATAATTAATGATCGAAGAAAATAAGGAAACACTAAGTGAAAAAATTAGAAAGACAATTTTGAAAAAAGTTATAAAAATAACCAAAGAAGTTTGTGTTTTGAGAAACGAAATTTACACAAAAATAAGTGAAGACGAAATGGCTCAAGCAAAAGTTGAAGATATAATTATACCAATTTTTGACGGTATAAATTATACCAGTTGGAAAACAAGATTAATGATCTTGCTTGAATATAAAGAATGTCAAGAGCAAATAAAAAGAGAAAGAATTGCTGCAGACACAGAAGCTGATTGGAAGAAAAAAGATCTCAAAGCACGTGCAATTATAACAAGTGCTATCTCAGATAAGCAGCTTGAATATGTAAGTGAATGCATAACAGCGTGTGAGATGATAAAAAGGTTTGACAAAATGTATATAACACAGTCAACAGCATTACAAATGTTGCGAAGAAATAAAATAGAAGAAATCAAACTTAAAAGTTATAGTGAAATCGAAGAATTTTTCGTAGACTTCGAAAAAGCCGTAAATGATTTTAAAAGTGCTGGCGGCAAGATAACAGAAGCAGAAAAGATAAACTATTTACTTCGAGCACTACCATCAACCTACAGTTATATTGGTGATTTTCTTGATGTGATACCCAAAGAACAACATACGGTCGATTATGTTAAATCGAAAATAAAAGAAAAAAATTTACATAACATAGACAATAACAAAAGTAATAGCAAAAACAATGTAAGCACTTTCAACACGAAAATAAAGGGAAATTGCTATAACTGCGGAAAATATGGCCACGCGCAAAAAGACTGTTGGACAGGACAACAGCAAGGTCAAAGCAGCAGCAATCAACCAAGTCGAAATCAGCGAGGAAGGAGACAGTCGTGTCCTTACGACACATCACACATTACAATAAAGTTACTTATTATTAATAAATAACCTCAAAATCAACTTTTTTACTAGATTTATATACATTTTTCTTATACTGTCTGTTAAAATTTACCATACTGTATAGGAAAAACTACATAAAGTATAATAAAAATCGTGATTATATGAATTTTCATTAGACAGTATAGTAATTTTTATGTACAATTTGGAAAAAATATATCTTTTCGTGTTGTGTATGTGCTATGCGTATGCACGTACACAAAGATGGCGTCTCCGGCAGAACGGGCACGAAATCGTCGAACGCCGCGGTTGTAGTATACAGGTGGCTGACACGCGGTGTAGAAGTATCCAGTATATACTTTATGAAACCAATAGACAATAGATTCGGTAGTGCCCAAGGCCAGGCGTTTCTATTATATCGTGAGTCTCGAGACACCGAACTCTTTTGAATCATACTCTCTCTGAGGCCGTAAGCAATAAGTCGGCATAGCGTTTCGTCCTATAGTTGTCGGAGAGGACTCCTCAGTAAGGCTCCGACAGGTTACCCTAGACTCCCACCGCTCGCATGATCAGCGGTTCAATAAGTACTTTCGACGTGGTTTTCCCTCTTATGGGAGAGAAAAACACAATACTTACCTTAAATATTACAGATTCCTTTTCGGAAATTATGGAAGCAAACGATCAAACGTGTGATCAATCTAGTGGGCTGCTCAAAGATAGTACAGAAAGATGTAACGACACACAAACTTCATTATTGGAAGACAAACCTATAGAAGAGCAGAATAAAGCAGGTGCACAAAATCAAGAAAATTTTAATAACAGTTTCACCTTGCCAGTGGAATATCTTGCCAAAGTCAAAAAAGAAAAGCTGGCAGCGAAGGGCAAAGAAAAATTGCCTGCTGTAGGAACGTCTAAAGAATGGTTTGAAATTCAAGCAGAAAAAGAACGACAGCGAAAGATCAAAGAAGAAAAATTGACTAAAAAAAAGAATTACAAGAAAATAAAAAGAAGCTTGCATAGGAGAAGAAAAAATTGCAAGAACACATCAATGATTTGCGGAAACAAATTAAACAAGAAATTTTTTCAATAATTTAATTTTAAAATATTTTAAGTTTACCTAAATTAGCTAAAATCACGCAATAGTAGTCACTATTGTAATAAGACAGCTATGCATCTCTTCAAGCAACATGATTTATTAAAAACAAGCCAACGTTTCGTGCTGGTAAAGCACCTCATCAGGGCTCGTCGTTGAAAGTCTGTGCAAGTATTGTCGGTCAATTTAAAAAATATCTGGTTTTCCTGCTTTCCGGCTGGTTCAATTATTAAGATGTATTAAGTATAGTGATTTTATTTGCGAGCCCTGATGAGGTGCTGTACCAGCACGAAACGTTGGCTTGTTTTTAATAAATCATGTTGCTCGAAGAGATGCATAGCTGTCTTACTACAATCTAAATATCGAGCGATAGAAGCATCCTTTATAAGTAGTCACTATTTTTTTATTTATTGTTAATAAAATGTTTATTAACTTATTGTAAGCTTATTAAACCTTTAATAGTTTATTTTTACTTTGTAATATTAGTCTTGTGTACTGAATTACAATTATTTACTTCATAAAATGAAAATAAAAATTCAATAAAAATGGGATCAAAAATCATGTTCCATAATAGGAGAAAGACACACGTCTATAATTTTATTGATAAATAATTTTAAATGATTTTAATTAAAAATCTAAAAAAAGGAATAGTTTGGTCATAAAATTGCGCTTGGAATGGTATATAACAATATTCGATTTAAATTGATTAAGCTTTTGCTATTTACGTTTTAAAAAAGTGTCCAAAAATTGATCCATAATAGGCGACTTTACCTTACTATAAGATACTGTCGCTCCGTCGATAATAAAAACTTTAATGGTAAGGCAACGATAAGTAAAGACTATTTAATAATAATAAAAATATTGTATATTTAAATAAAATAAGGTAAGTATGTAAGTGAACTAGCGCGCCACAGTCGGTTTTCGGCCCTGCGGGCCGAAAGACCTCCGTGGCTTGCCCCGCCTTGCATCGCTCCGCGATGCAGGCATTCAAACGCGAACGAACGCGCGAAGCCGTTTCGCTTCGCGTCTTGCATTCAAGGCACGACCGACGCTCGCGCTTCGCGCTCGCCCACTATTCGCGCTTCGCGCTCACCTGATCCCTCTACGTTCGCGCTTCGCGCTCACCTGATCCCCCTACGTTCGCGCTTCGCGCTCACCTGGTATCCCTACATTTGTGTTTCGCGCTCACCTGTTTTTTTTGTATAAATGGGATTGAGCCCAAATTTATTCTGTCGTGATATCAATGTAGAAAGAGTTTATAAAAAAAAATTTGGATTGATTGTAATTAATTTCGCAGAGATAATCGTGGCCAACTGAAATTTTTCTTTAAATATTCAGTTTTTTTAGTTTTATAATGTGTTAAATCATTCTAAGCGTATAATTATTCCGGTAAAAAATTGTATTTTCGAAATATCTATAAGTTTTATGTTGAGTATTTTTATGTAAAACACATACCTGAAAAGTTTTATTTTGAAAAACGAATTATTTTAGTATTAAAATTCGATTTTGGCTTGTTAACTTGAATTCTAAGCATTTTCGATTATTTATGTAAATAGGAAAAAGTTGTATTTTTTAAAGATTTACAACATTTACATTTAACTTTTTTGTGTAAAATGCTTAGAATTTGAGTTATGACCAAAAAACCGTTTTTCGAAATTCTAAAACATGTTCGCATATTTTTTGTATGAATGGGATTAAGTCCAATTTCCTTCTGTCACGATATTAGCATAGGTCGAGTTTGTAAAAAAAAATTTAGCTCGATTGGAGTTAATTTCGCAGAGATAATCGAGATAAACTAAAATTTTTATTTAAAAAAAAATCAGTTTTGGGGTTTTATAAAATATTGAATCATTCTAAGCGTATAATTATTCCGGTAAAAAATTGTATTTTTAAAATATCTATAACTTATATGTTGAACGTTTTTCTGTAAAACATATGCGTAAAAAGTTTTATTATGAAAAACGAACTATTTTAATGTAAAAAATTCGATTTTAGCTTCTTAATTTGAACTCTAAGCATTTTCGAGTGTTCATGTTAATAGGAAAAAGTTGTGTTTTTTTGAGATGTACAACATTTCCGTTTAACTTTTTTGTGTAAAATGCTTAGAATTTGAGTTATGATAAAAAAACCGTTTGTAGAATTAAGCATAAAGAGCTACCATTTCAACAATATATCGGTAATCGAGAAAAGAAAAAAAACGTTTTTTTGTACATATAAGAGTTGTATTCTCCTAAATTTTCAGCCCGATTGGTCGACAATTGGCTGAGATATCGCTGATTACAATTTTTACGATGGTGAAACTATAAGGCATTCCCGCCTTGCGGTCGTGCCTAAAAAGACATCTTCATTATCAGTTTTTATAAAAATGTTATTAAAAGATTATATAATAAACGCTTTTAAAAATTTTTTAAGTAACTAAAAATATCAGTTTTAATTTGATTTCTTCAAAATTTAAAGAATGAGATTTCTGCCCAAATAAACTTCCCCAAATAAAACGTATTTGAATCTTTATCACAATAGTGAGTGTTCGTTGACTTGGACTTGGACTTTTGACTTATTATAGGATTTCAGACCAACAAATAGGTCTAGAGACTTGGGATAAGTTGGAAAAACTTGGATGTTTAAGACATTTTTGATAGACAAAAAATTAATTTTTCAATATTGTCGAGTACATTTTTTTAATCAAAAAAATTTTCTAAGCTTCCAATTAAAAAATCCTTACACTCACATGAGATTAACAGCTTTTTAAAACCTTTTCCAACTTATCCCAGGTCTCTAGACCTATTTGTTGGTCTGAAATCTTATGATAAATCAAAAGTCCAAGTTCAAGTCAACGAACACTAACTATTGTGACAAAATTCAAAATTAAATATAAGGTACTTGTCTATACTAATATAATTAATGATTAGTTAACACTAATTTTACTTATTATTTAATTTTTTTAAGCATGCTATATATATTTAAAAAACAATCATATTTTTGTGTTAAATTTCACAGAAATCGAAAAATTAGATTATCTAAGAAATAATGTCGATAACTGGCCTATGATTGAACATTGCTGGGAAACTACATTGCATGTTCGAAGGAAGCAACTCTTGATTGATAAAATTTTAACAACTAAGTTATTTGAAAATTCTTTATGTTTGAACGTTTAACAAGGTCTTTAACTGGTCAATCCATCATTTTCTTGATTTGTCTAATGTCTATAAACTAAAATAATTTTTATTGTAGATTGAGCAGAATTTTACCAAACTTTATCCTAAAACGAAATTTGTTTCTGCAGCTGAATGGACAGTTATCAAAGAATATACCAAACACAGTTTAAGGGGGTCCGATACTCATTAATGACGTGTCACTAACCATACGATATTGTTGGGGTTTTCCTTGTGTGCCGCAGAAGTAAATAAATAAGACAGAGAATTTATTTACTTAATATACTTATTTATTATTAGTAATCGAGCTTTGTTGTAAAGATAATTATAAGGGCGCTTGTTCTCGGTCAAAGTCCGTCGGACAACTGAACTGTTCTGGTGCTCTTCAACGCTCAGTCCTTGAAGAGTGGGCGGGGGCTCTAAGAGCTTGCTTGGTGCAGGCTGAAGCTGCTCGCTTCTAGATCCTGACAGATATAAAAGTGCTTAAATAAAATAAATATAACGAATTACGCAAATTCAAAAGATAGTTGCCCTCCGCCTTGGTATCATCTATCAATATACAAAGTTTGAAATCGAAATATTCAGGTATCGAAAAGAACGATTGGAACGAAAATCAGTAGATGTAACCTAACTAACTATAGCGTGTACTGATTTTTGTTCCAATCGTTCTTTTCGATACCTGAATATTTCGATTTCAAACCTTGTATATTGATAGATGATACCAAGGCGGAGGGCAACTATCTTTTGAATTTGCATAATTCGTTATATTTATTTTATTTAAGCACTTTTATATCGTATGGTTAGTGACACGTCATTAATGAGTATCGGACCCCCTTAAGGGAGCTTAAGAATGTTGGTGCACAAGATCAAGAATTAATTCATGCTTCGTTAACTAATGCACTAACTGATGGTTTGTTTTATAGATGTTTTTTGAAGCAATTCTACAAATATCTATATGTAAATTTTTTTAATTTGGAAAATCGGATTTTTGTAGATAAGGAAGATTTTTTGATATTTCATCTACTCCCATGCATTTTAACGTTTCAACGACCTCAAATTCAATTAAGGTAAAGAAAATAACATTCCAAGGCCATTCAAATTGTTACTTCAAGAACGTCGTGGAACCTTTATTTTACATATCGACGGCTGAGATTAAAAACGTGCTTATTCAGAGTCCGGTCTGCCATCATCTAGTTTCAATTTTTACTGCGATTAAAATGTAGAAGCTGCTTCAATAGGTACTTTAAAGTAACAGAGAAGTGGAAGCAACTGAAGGATGCTGTAGACGAAAGAAATGCTGACCTTGCTCAAAAGGAGAAAGCTTTATAGTACTTCTTCAATGCTGCAGAAACTGGGTCTTGGATGAGCGCACATGAACTCTACATGATGGTTGAATATGGAGGTAAACATGAAATTTCAGCACAGAACCACATGAAGAAGCATGAAGGCTTGGAGCGTGCTGTCAACGATTACACCAAGACCATTAGACAGCTTGGCAAAACTTCCAGGTACATGAATAACGACAAAGACCCTCTCTTGCTGATCAATTTGCCAAACTGTCACAGGTATGTGAGGTCATGTAAGATTTAAATGTTTGTACCAATTTTATTTTTAAAATATCTTATTAATAATATACTCCTTGCTTTTTTCTTCCATCAAATTTTGAAGGCAGAAATCGACACAAGAGAAGATAATCTACTAAGTCAAAAATCATTATTCTAGCTCACAAATCAATTAAAAACGTACAGTCTTCAATGATCACAGAAACATATTATTATTTTATCATATAGAGGAACGCTGAAAAAATCTGCAGCTCAGTAAGAACATTTTTTTAAGCTTTAATGCAATATTTATTGAAATTTGTAATGAAATTAAAATTATATATTTAAAGTCTTACAAGATATTTGGAAGATATGGTGCTGTTGCCGAGGCTTCGTAATAACCATACCTTCTGAATCAAAAACATAAAGTATGTCAATTTTGAACTGTATAAATTTTACGTAACATTTTTTATATAATATGTTTAAGAGTTGCATATTTCTTTATAGAAATCGTTATGTTCTTCCGCGATGATGCCATCTGAACACATTTTTAATAAATCTTGTTTTTTATATACTTTTAAAACAATTTTGCAAACTTTTTTTCAATTCAAACGTTTTTCCAATTGTTTTTTTTTTGTAACAATTAAAAAATTCTCAGAGGATTCATTAAAGTTATACTTAACACGTACATGTGCCTCATCATCAAACAAATATTTCCCTTACATTATTGCTTACAATTGTACTCCATTTTTGAGCTTTCGCTAATTCTCGAAAATCAAAAATATCATTGTATGATACATCTTTGACAATGTAAAATGGTGGATCTTTTTTGGCACTTGTAGTAATATCTCGCCATTGATTTTTGGTAAACACATCCTTATGTTTGCAGGAATTTTCGATCGTTGCATGAATCGAGTCACCCTCGTTGTTGGTATGTCCTTTTTCTAAGTATCTGAAATATTTTTAAAATGTTTTATTTTCTTTTCAACAGTACACTATATTCCATGCAAGTGGTTAAGGGGTTATGCCTGAGTTAAACCTGAAAAAAACAAATTATTAGTTATTAGGCAAAAAAAAATTATTTATAAGTAATATTAAAAAAATTCTTTTTTCTACTTAAAGTATACATATTAATTGTAATTTTACATATTTTTAAACAATTATATATCTATACTTACTATACAAACAATTCCATGTGTGAAGTATTAAATTTGATCAGATTTTTCCCTTTGCCGTATGAATTCTCAGCATCCGGGTGATGAATATAGACCAAACTGGATAGACAATCTTGTAAATGTCTTTCTCCTCAGCTTGAACGGAAGGAATTACTGAAACATAAAAATTTTAAATATTTAGAAACACATAAGGTCATAATATTCATAATTATAGTGAATTATGCATATGTTCATATGCGTAACATTCTTTAAACTTACCTTAGCCAATTTCCCTCCGTTCAAGCAGTGAAGAAGGGCTTCCTGGAGTTCTCTAAAAAATTTCAGCTTGATCGGTCCCATAGTTGTTGAGAAATCCTGCGGCAACTGACCTAAAATCACAAAAATTCAAAACTTGAGAAAACTGCATTTAAAGTTTATACATGAAACTTATTTCCATTTATCGGGTAGTACTTACAGAAACTGCTTGGCATATTTTTTTGTGTTTTGGCATAAAATATCCCTGTATTAAGGGATATATTAAGACCCGGGTGCCACACATATTGATATACTAGTATCAAAAGCTGAAATTGAAACCTAAATTTTTATACGCATTCACAGTCAGTATGTTTCATATGAATATAATTGTTGGTATTGCTTACCCATGACTTTCTAGGATTGTTAATAGTTACAGCCAACTTCCACAATATCTAACCTTGCATCGAACACAGAAGTACCTTATCGTTCACATGCCATTGACAGCTTATATACCTAAAAATAAAGAACACACTCACAAAGAACAAGTTCTTCACAAATAATGTGTTATTTAGAGTCCAAAATACTTATCTAAATTTAAACACCACTGACACTCAGAAATTTTCACTTCAGATCAAAATTCAAAACATCACTAGACTGCAGATCAAGCAAACGAAAGAGCTGTCTGATAGCAAACTTAACTAGGTTGGTAAAACAGTGATTGGCTTTTCCATATGCTGTATGGTACCATGTTTTTAGGTGGTAATTTATAAAAATATTTTAGTTTGCACGCATGCTTATTATTTTATTAAAAAGATTAAATTAATGAAACAGATAAATTTATTTTATTTTTAACATTCACAATAAAAAAATCTATGCTTTTATCAGAATGAGCTATTTACTATATGCAATAATTCATAAATAAATAATTTGTGTTATTTTTAATAAAACTGTCTTTTATCAAAAGGAGTTTGTATGCACATTTAACGTTAAATTTTCTATAAAAATGTAATGGCTTTGAATAAACAAAAGCGCTATAGAATAAAATATGAAAAATACTTAATTTTGACAAATTATATATTTTTAGTATTTTGCCTATAATTTTGTAACGAAATTTTTTCGGGCAAAAGGAGTTTCAACAGTATATTCTACAGTAAATTTGCTATTAAAAAATCAAATCAAAAAAAATTTGATTTTTCTGAATTTTAACTCAGGCATAACCCCTTAAATAGCATTATATATAAATGTATTTAGATGAGTATGTATACACTATCTAATATGAATTTATCCCTCGGTAGTTAGTTAATATTCTTTTGTTGACTTATATCGATCTCTCCGAGGCAGTGGTTACGAATGGGTTTAAGAACCACTGCCTCGGAGAGATCGATATAAGTCAACAAAAGAATATTAGCACTATATATATATATATATAGTTTGCCTATGAGTTATATTAATTTCTAATAATTTTGCAGCTCTTGTATACATGGAGTAAAGAAATTTATTTTTATTCTGCGCACTACAGTTATCACTATAAAATCGAAATTCTTTTACTCCAAGACGAGCTTTAACATTGATGAAGTCCCAGAGACAACTACATATTTCGTTAGCGCCTTTTTCACCATCGGTCTCATTCTGTAAATAGCACCAGCCCTGATGAGTATTCATTTCATAAATAGTGAAATTATAAATATTTAATTTGCGCTTATAATACATGCTAGACGCATTAGATCGTGGTGTTGTTAAGGTCTGCTCTACGTCAAAACATACAGTGCAAGTATTTTTACAATTCCTTGCCTCTTCTTTGTTAGCTGCCATCAAATCTCTTGATAACTTTCTGTTATTACGATGCTGCTCATATGCGGCAGCTTGATGTTTTTTCACCTCTTCAGATGCATGGTCATATGAGATGCAAAAATCACACTGGTCTTTTCTTGGCTTGTGAAAAGCAATGTTAAATTGTATATAAAAAATTTGTCTGTATCTGTGTTCAGATACAGACTCTTCTTTTAATGATTCCATTGAATACATTTTAGTTATAAATACTCAGCAATATAAAGTTAATACTTGTTTGGAAGCTATATCTACAGTTTTAAAAATATTTTTCGCGTTCGATTGTAATTATCCCGAAAGTTCATTAACTTTAGGACTGTTTGTACAAAAGTGTTTATTTAATATACATCTCGGAACAGATGTAAATAATCTTTCACTCACGATTCTATTAAGATATATTCAAAATCAGTTGGTTGCACCTGGAATAGTCTAAAATGGCTAAGTATAGTTTTTGCAAGTTAGAATTCGATAACACTGAAATATTGTTAGAGCATATTTACAATGCACACAAGGCTGTGAATAAGTATAAGAGTATTGTTGAGGGATGTGAAAGAACATATAATAAATTTCATTCTTTTAATCAACACATAAAAAGATGATATTAGTCAAAAAAGTAAAAAATATTGAAACAAAAGATGATAATGCGCATTTACGTATGCAAGAACCTTGCATAATACCTTCATCATACAATGAAATTAATCGTAATGATCAGGTACCAATGGAAAAGGATTTTTTTTTAAGAATAAGAAAGTTATCGATGATATTAACTTTGAAAATTATTCTGATTTAAACGAATATGATGCAGAGGATGATAAAGATAGGTCTTTACATTATTTAGCTTTGTCTTACGTTTCTAACGCTTATAACTATAGCGATGTTAAGAGATCTTTAATTCAGTGAACAATAAATAATACCAAAAATCTTTGTAAAACTTTAATTAGCCATGTACTAAAAGAAATTGAAAATTTAAGCTTAGTAAAGTTTGTCACGTTAAATTTAAAAAAATTCTAGAAAGATCAGTAAGTTTTCTCGATGGGTTCGATACAGAACAAAAATGCTTCAACCTTTCAGTAAATTACAAACTTTTGTTCAACCAGAAAGCATCAACATTCATGAGCGTAAGGAGATTCGGAGAGATGGGTTAAATCAAATAACTACATTTGTTCCAGTGAATATTCAGTTAATTCCATTGAGAAAAGTATTAGTTAATTTTTTTGAATTGCCCTCTATTTTTTATGAAACTCAAGAGTATTTAAATTATTTGTACTCTAATAAAACAATTATTTCTAATTTAGTTCAAGGTGAACATTGGCAAAACAGGCGCGGTCACTTCGGTAGTAAATTTGTGCTTCCTTTAAATATGTATTTTGACGAGTATGAAAACAACAACCCGTTAGGAAGTCACAAGGGCTTAGCAAAAACTGGTGCAGTGTATGTAAGCATCCCTTGTTTGCCCATAAAATATCAGTCAAAATTGGAAAATATATTCGTTTTCGCTTTGTTCAACACAATAGATAGAGGGCAATTTCAAAATGCAGTCGTTTTTTCTCGCATAATTCACGAATTTAATTATTTACTAGAGAATGGTATAGATATAAAACTTCCTCATGCAACACAAAAATTATATTTTGAATTGTCTTTAAGCATAGGAGATAATCTTGGTCAGCATACAATTTTAGTAAATACAATAATTACTACAAAATGGATTGAAGTTCATGGAAGTAAAGTTTATAAGAATACAATTTTAGTTATATTTTCTGAAGATGGTTCAAATTTTTTTATCGTTTATGAAATAATAATTGAAGGAACTAATTTTCTTTTGTTATCTCGACTATTGAAATATATATTATTAGATTTCCATTTGTCAGTGTATAAAGTATTTGATTGCAATAACGTTGATTACCATGTTTTCTGAAACTGATGTTGAAACTTGCATTATTACACACATAACGTTGTTACCTCATGGATTTTATGCTGTACCAAAGTCTTGGATGTAAGAATAATCAATAAAACTTTAAAAACATCTGTGATTTATTTTATATTTTATTTATGCCCACGATTCATAATTACCTTTATTATACTCCTCGCAACAAAGTAAAAAGCTTTTACCTGTTGTCAACAGGGGGAAACGATGAAAAACCTAACTCACAAGTGGCAAGATGTTCACTCGTTTCGTATATAAGCCCGTTTAGAGTCACCATAAGCAACTCCGAGTATATTAGCGTGTATTTATAGAAAATGTATTTAAGTTAAGTTAGGTTAGGTTATTTAAGAAATCAATTACAGCGAGTGATTGCGGTACGTTTGAAAGCAGTTAATCTCCATACCCGATCGTGCAAGACAGTAAATAATTCTTTCACATATCAACATTAATTTGGGAATTAAAATGACTGTGGAGTATGTAAAAAAGTTATTATGGAGTATGTAAAAAATTACTGTTAAGTGTATGAAAAAATTACAATACGATATAGTAAAGTTTAGACTATGAATTGATTACCAGACTTTTAGTAAAGTTGTCTATCCATTTTAATAAAACTACTCTTCAGTATCTACTGAACAACCAATAAAACTCCAATTAAGTTTTATTGACATGATGATGAAGTCTTTAGCTGAAATGAAAACAGAGCATCGTAGATTTGCTAAGTTTAAACAATGTAAAACATACATTCCGCCAAAAAGTTATATTTTAGGAGAAAGAGTAGAGTACAGAAAAAGAAATAATCAGTTAAATATAATACATGTTCCAGTAAATACACAAATGATTAATATAAATAGGGTGCTGAAATGTTTCTTTGAATTACCGGGAATATATGATGAAGTACTGGAGTATGTAAAAAATTTGTATAGTACTTGCGATCATATTGTAACAAATTTTGTACAAGGAACATATTGGAAAAATAAACATCAAAGTTTTGATAACGATTTACCAGTTAATCTTTACTTTGATGATTATGAAAATAATAATCCGTTAGGTTCTCGAAAAGGTATAGCAAAAACTGGAGCAATCTACATTAGTACACCAGCATTTCCTCCATCTTATCAATCTAAAATTGAAAATATATTTTTATTTGTTTTATTCAATTCTTTAGATAGGACAATTTTTTCAAATAATATGATTCTCACTCAACCCATAGAGCATTTAAATCTTTTACAACAAAATGGTATATAACTTGACATTGGTGATGAAAAAAAAAATTATTTCGATTTATCGTCAATTGTAGCTGATAATCTCGGATTGCATACAATAGTGGGTTTTCATGAAAGCTTTTTAAGTATCAATGAGTGAGATCATAGTTGAGTGAGAACATAGTGAGATCATAGTTGCTCTTGTAATTAGAGGACTGTACCATTAACAGTGCGTGCAATGAATTAATTAAAACAACCTTTGTTTGTTTCAAGTTTGTTGTGCCCTGTTGAACTGTACACTGTGCTTCGGATACGCCTAATCACAACCATGAAAATTGAAAGTCCTCTTGAGAGTAGAGGACAACTTCGAGGTTCTTGGGAGGATTTTATAGGATGGATATGGATCAACTAATCTCATCCTGGAGATTATCTCAAGATGTAGCTGACAAAATTAAAGAAGGTAAAAAAAATTTAATGTATAAAACTTATAGTACTGTAGAAAATCGTTAAAATTTATTTTTTCTTTATTTTCTGAATAACTTTTATCTCTTTTTTTAATTTAATTTACAGCCAATTTAAATGTGAAACAATTAAAACTATTTGCTACTCAGGATGATTTTGAATGTTTCAATATTGAGTTAAGGGGTTATGCCTGAGTTAAACCTGCAAAAAACAAATTATTAGTTATTAAGCAAAAAAAAATTATTTATAAGTAATATTAAAAAAATTCTTATTCCTACTTAAAGTATATATATTAATTGTAATTTTACATATTTTTAAACAATTATATATCTATACTTACTTTACAAACAATTCCATGTGTGAAGTATTAAATGTGAACGGATCTCCCCTTTGCCGCATGAATTCTCAGCATTTGGGTGATGAATATAGACCAAACTGGATGGGAAATCTTCTAAATGTGATTCTCCTCAGCTTGAACGGAAGGGATTTCTGAAAAATAAAAATTTTAAATATTTAGTAACGCATAAGTTATAATATAAGTAATTATAGTGAATGTTACGTATGTTTACATACATAACATTCACTTTAAACTTATCTTTCCAAATTCTGCTCCGTTCAAGCAGTGAAGAAGGCTTTCCTTGAGTTCTCCAAAAAATTTCAGCCTGATTGGACTTATGGTTCCTGAAAAATCCTGCGGCAACTGACTTGAAATTATAAAAATTCAAAACTTGAGAAAAAGGCACTTAAAGTTTTCTTGAACATTAAATGATAAAAAATATACTTACAATTTTTCTTCATACCTGGGCCTTATTTAAATGAATGATAAACGTATCCTGGTCATCTTTGTAAATTTTGAGGATGGTCCAAAACTTTATTCGTGTCCAGTCATCTGAAATCAAATAAAATGAAAAATCATAAAAAAATGTAATTTTTCTAAATTTGAAACATTTTTATAATTAAGTTATAAAAATGCTTTTATTGTTAAAAAATAAGTTTATATACTTACATGTGATGAACAGAAGAGTTGCACTACCATTATGTGTCAAGTTGAAGGTTAGAAAAAATAGTCCATCAGGTGAACTGATATAGTAAGGAAGCAGAAAGCAAGCAGACAGCTCCAATCAGCTGTTTAGCTTGCTCTCTGACCTACTTTTCAGCTAGACTGTTTTCTACAAAGCTGATGCTGTGACATGTATGATGTATGTGTGAAAAGTGTTTGATGAAAAAAATTAAAAAAAAGGAAAACAAAAGTGAAAAAAAAGAAAAAAATTGTGTTTCAGTGTTTTTTAGTGTTTGTGTTGTAAATTATGTTGTTTGTTTACAAGTGAGGTTGTGTATGGTGTATAAGTATTTGTGTTATGTGTGTAATGTGTGTATGTTTGTTTAATAAGCACCAGCTCTGTAGAAGTCGTCATCCTGATGACTTCTCTTACTTTTGGCTCGTCGTGCTTCAAGTGTTGAGTGTAGTTCTCTTCTGTCGGACAAGAGAAGCCGCTCCTGATCCTGAAGCTTGGCCCAGTTGACTGCAGAGGATCCTGGATACACGCTGAACTTCCTCATGACTTCAAGCAGTCCTGCTTTGCCTTCTTTGAAGCAAGTGACTGCGATGTAGGCACTAATTTCGAGGACTGTCAGACCACTGAAACTATGCTTGGGGATGAGCTTCCAAATAGAATGATTGAAACTTTCATTACTGTTTTGCGTGAAGCCTCCAATGCATCTCTCAAGCAAGTCTGGCTTCGTCAAGTCCTCGTAAATCGGTTCAATTGCGTTCATGATGGCAGCAGGAATACTATCTCCATGGTGGAAGTTCTTCAAGTTGTTGTTCGCCTTGGCTTTCTGCCACTTGCACCAAGATCTTGATCCCTGCGGGCAAAGGTGGTGAGTTGGATCTTCATCTGTAGATTTTTTGTGATGAAATGTTGCCCATATGGCATTTCTCATTTCATAAACAGAATTACTATGGCCACGGATGGCATTGCCATAGTACTTCGTCAACTGGTCAATCCTTTGAGCAGTTAGACGGTTTCTTCCACCAATGCCCAAGCCATCTGTTAGTTTTGTGCCGGCCAAGCTTTTCTTCAGGTTCCTGAGCCTCGAACCCATCCTCTTCTGAACGTGTCCTACACATTCCTTCTTCGTGATGGTGAAGTCTTGATAGGGTTTGGCATCGGAAAGTGCTTTGAAGACTCTTGAATCTCCGTCTCCAATGTAATTTCCGTTCCTTACACCATGGATGGACTCGGATCGCTGGAACATTTCGACGATGCCATCCACTTCCATCTTGCCAGAGCTTCCTTCGTGATTGGCAGAACACTTTTCTCGGTGGGCTTCATACCATTCCTTGTACTGTGCTGTATCCTCTTCTGGTCGTTTCTCGCAGGCTAGGCAAAAGGATTGCTTCGGAGCAAAATCAATCACCTTTCCATTGACATGGCGTATTAGTGTTGAAACGCCTTGAAGGGATGAATGTCCTCGTTTCCTCCAACTACCATCGCCTGATACAGTTTGGCGATCATCTTCTTGATTTTCTGTACTGCAATCTTCCTGCATAGCTGCTTTCATCGACTCTTTAGCTGTAATCAAGCTTGCATCTTTCAAGTCTTGATTAATTTTGTCAAAATTACTGTGAGAGATTGGAGTAGAAAAATCCATGACTTCACATAAAGTGCTCAAACCAGTGTGCCCATGACCAAGAATTCTCATGGCTATAACTGCACGCTTGTTCACTTCATAAGCGTTACTTTGTTTTCCAACTTTTCTGCTGGAGTCGATGAAAGCAACTGCGTTACATAATGTACAGGTGATGGATAGCTTGCTACCAAGACCTCGTACATCAACTTCATCAAATTTGATGCATCCGCCACAAGCTTTACAAGTCAGAAACTCCTGTAATCCTGGCAGAAGCAAAGAAATGTCAAAGATTCTATTCTGAATTTCACTCGGTTTTACATAAATTGATTTTAATTTTTGTCTAGACCTAGACACAGGAATTTCTGGCGGTACTGATGTTGAGGTACCTGGTAAAGCTTGCGTAGCAGATCTTGAACTCCATTCCCTGGACGTAGAAGGAACTGTATCAGGCGTAGGTGATGCTGAAGTGATTGGTGTTGCTCGTTCTTGTTGTATAGATGTTGATGCTGATGCTGGTGCTGGTGCTGTTGTCGAAACTTCCCATTGCTGTTTTTGATGAAAAATCTTGGGTCTTCTCTTTCTTCTTCCAAATCTTCTTTTTCTGTCAGATGATCCTGAAACTCTATATCTTGAGTCTGGACTCATCTTGATCACAAATCGCTCTCACTTACTCTACTTTTTAACCACAAATGCTATCAATATTATAAAATAAATTATTTAATAATATTGAGCAATGCAGAATAAAAGTTGATATGAAAATTCAAAGCAAGTGTTTTTGCGCTCTTGAATTCTCAATCATACGGTAAAATAGGTTACTAGATGAATAGCCTTTTCGAAAGAATATCGCGCGGCCCCGTCGGTAAGCGCCAAATTCAAAATTCGTTTTTTGCATAATTTTATTCATTGACGAATATTTGCGTCTAATTAATTTTTTATAAAGCATAATAAATAATCAAATGCTTTTTTAAAAATAAATTATTAATTTAAATAAACAAAAAAGAGGAAAATGTGGAAATAAGCAATTTGCAAATTTTTAATATTGCATAATTTGCTCATTTTATTAATATCTTTTAACGGATTTTAATTGCATAATAGATATTTTTATTGTATTTTACATACAAATATTATGCATGAGAAGCATTAAAAGCTCGAAAAATAATCATGTTCAGTAACACAGCACTGACAAATAAAAACGCGAAAATTACGATTTTTTCAAAATAAGCTATTCGCACGCCTTCAGTTTTTGGTCTGTAGCTTTCTACCCAATTTTTTTTTGGGCAAAAGGGATTTCAGCATCGTATTCTACAGACAATTTCCTATGAAAAAAGTCAATAAAAAAAAATCGATTTTTTGACGACTTTAACTCAGGCATAACCCCTTAACAGATCTTCAAGATGTAGACATCCGTGCGGTTTGAAATCTAAGTAAACACGCAGTGACAATATTCGGGAAAACAAAGGGCTTGTGAAAGAAGTCGAAAACTCGGCGCCCATTGGATGAAGCAGACGACGTATTGCTGGCGGTAAGAGGGGTACACGTGCGTTTCGCGCAGCATACACAGCATGCAGTGTACAGTTTTTTTGTATATTTATACCAGTTGACATAGTTTCTATTATAAATATTCCGAACAAAATATAGTGATTTGTACAGATGCTTTACACGCATTACATGTATTTTTTACAGTACAGTTGATTTTATTGAATTTAATACATAGAACAAAAAAAAATAGTTATAAAGAATTCCAAAGTATTTAAATAGAAGACAGCGAAGTCCATCGTTCGAAGAGGACATAAGCCACGAATTTTGAAAAAATCTGCTGACACACGGCCGCAACCTATATTAACAAACTCATCTCCATCAACCAAAGTGATAAGACTGACAACTCGCCCATCCAATTTCCAACAATCACGTATAACAACTACAAGTCCATCAACCAAACTCATACGATCACCAACCCTTCCAATCCAAAGCCAGTCAATTTTTTTTTATAATATTTTCTCTATATTTATACTCTAACAATATAATTTTTTAATTAATTTTTTAATTTCTTCTTTCAGAGAAAACAATGAAGCCTTGAAACGGCTTAAAATTATGGTTTGGAGCGAATTTTGCTAAAGGTATAATCATATTGTTCGATTTATATGGTGTTCTATTGTACGCGTACACTGCTGCATTTACAGCCATGTCTCACATATTTTCGGGCAATTTCGAATCAAACATATACGCGCTTATTTTCTTTTGTATTGTTTGACTAACCGTTCAGATACTCCGTTGTGCTCAGGTGTTTCTCGATACGCTAATTGCTGTTCTGCACCTAAACGATTCAATACTTCGACAGTATATCCTCCCGTATAATCTGTACCTTGATCAGAACGTAGATAACAAACTGTAGCTTCACGCCCTAATAGATTTCTAACGCTTCTAACGAAAGCTTCGAGAAATCTCCAGTTTCGCTTTTAGATTTCATACAGTATGCCATTGCTATTTGCTAATCTCGAAAAATCGTCTGCAAAGACAGCTATAAATCTGTATCCCTTCGGATATGATGGTGGATTTATAGGTCCCATCAAATCTGAATGGATAATTTGCAAAGGCTCAGTAGCACGTTTACGTGCGGAATTGAAAAGTAATTTATTTATTTTTGCTACCATACAAATTTCGTAATCTAAAATTGATTCATCAAATATTGCTTCCCGCAATTTTTTGTTCTCTGGATATAGTTTTTGCACTTCTTTTAAGTAATTTATTGATGCATGGCCCATTGGCACATGCCATAGCATTGCTTTATTATTTTTATTGAATTTATAATAATTTTTATCAAAAGGAGATTCTACATCTGATAATTCAACTATAGGCAATTCATCGATATCACTTATTTTTCGATCCCAAATAGTAGTATCAAAATTTGAATGTTCGTAAATATTTTTCTTTTCATTTTTAACAGCTTTAGGTACATTACTTTTATTAATTTATAGCACAGGGTGGCATAAATCCGCATTTATACCACGGCTATCCGTGGCATAAGTATGGCACCGTGTATATCATACTCGCTACGCTCGTGTGCTAACCTCACGGTGCCAGAATGGACAGCTAATGCCACGGATAGCCGTGGCAGTGGATTTATGCTAATCTGTGCTATAAAAAATTGTACGATACGCGTGTCATAGCCGTTCTTCATGGCACGACTCTAACCTCACTCGCTGCGCTCGTGCGGTTATACACGTCGTGCCGTAAAGTATGATTTATGCCACTAGTATCGTAATGTACTATATACTATTATTTGAACTGGACATTTCTCTTCCTATCTTTTCTTCACTTTCTTTATCTTTGTTTTCTACAGATAATTCATTCAACTTTGATAGTTCTCTAGCAGATACACTTCGTGTAATATATCTC